>WAAG01026725.1:0-10649 GCA_013390105.1 Tichodroma muraria | reverse complement strand
TTTTCCCCATGCTGAAGGTTAAGTAAAGAAAAGACACTTAAAAAGATAAGACACTGGACTTCAATTTGCCCAAGTACCAATTTTGTTGTTTTGTACAAAAAATCCCACGTTTTTTTCCAAGTACTGGAACACTCATGGGCTTCTAAATGGACTTTATTTACCCAACGTGTCAAATATTTTTATTCTGGATTAATGACCAAGAGTTGTTACAATTTGACAGGTGTTAAAAGAAATAAATTAATAAGCTTGTTTCATACCAGTATTGTTTTCACATCATGCAGATGGCACAAATTTAAAGTTTCAGGACTCGGTTCAAAACACTGTTTGGACTGAATCATCTCCTTAATGCTCCAATAAATATTTTATTCTTACTTGATCTTTTCCTTAATATACACAGAACCATATTCCTTTGTCAGAAGGAAACCAAATGGAAGCCAAATTTCTAGCAGCCTCAGTGCAAAACTGCCTATGTCTTTCTGTGCAGCCAATACACTGTTTTGGTCTAAAGAATCCAATCTCATAAAAAAATTTGAAAAGCAAATGAAAGATGAATGAAATATTACTTCACTTGAACTGCTTTCCAGCTGACATCTAATGTCTGTTAAGGGATTGTTGTTGTTTTTTTTCTTTAAAGTTTCTATTTACACATGTGCTTCTGAACATGACCTAAACAATTTTATCCCTTGACAGGGCTGAACAGAAACATTAAATATTCCACTGAGACATTGTAATTAAAGGCTTGATTAGTTTGCTTACATGTCTTTCTAGTGCCATGTGAGATGTTGCAGGATGCCTAGTTAGTGCTTCAGAATAGTATAGATACCCTGCAAACGCTGTACCATATCTGGCAGGCTTATCAAGTTATCTTGGAAAATTTGGAGCTTCTGAGGAATCAGAAGGCACCTATTGCACAAATGATTGTGTCGTGCCCTGGGAAGTCAGTTCGCCCTTAACACACTTACAGTTCTTTATGTCCACAGGGGCTGTAAGGACCTGACTGCATCAAACTGCAGGTGTCCAACCTTCCATTATAATCAGATGTCTACCTGACTTTAGTACAAGCCTCAGTTAATAACATGATAGTCTGACGTTTACTGATATGCCACACGTTTGCCAGGACATAAGCCCAGGCCTATCAAATGACTCAGGACATATAGGAGACTTATGTCCATCCAGGTTGCCAGCAGGCAACAAGATGGGGTTGCCAAGATGGGAGTAAAAATTTCTTTAAAAGTGAATGGTTTTTAACTTCTGAGCAGTTTACATGGAAAGAAAATACCCACTATGCCATAAAGGAAAACAAAGAGTCTTCAGTGCAATTTCAAATATGGAAAAGTCTTAGATAAGGAAAATTTAAATATTCAAATTTTTTAGAATTTCTTGCAGCTTCAACAGAAGAAATCCTTATCAACTGTCTTCTGAAATTTTCTGTACTTCTGTTCTTATACCAGAAGCCATTTGAAAACAGTTCAGTGGAGTTNATCCTCTGCAGAGCATTCCTACCCTCCATCAGACCAACATTTCTGTTTAACTTTGATTTATCTGCAAAGCTTGTTAAGGGTAAACTTAATCCTTTGGTCCAGATCATTGAGAAAGATACTAAGCAGGACTGGCTCAATAGTTAACCACCATTCCCTGGACCCAGCCATCCAGCCAGTTCTGAACCCAGTGAAGAGTGCACCTGTCCAAGCTCTGGGCTGCCAATTTTGGAGAATGCTGTGGGAGACAGTATCAAAGGCTTTACTGAAGTCCAGGTAGACAATATCCACAGCCACTAGGCAGGTCTCCTGGTCACAAAAGGAGATCAGGTTGGTCAGACAGGACCTGCCTTTCCTAAACCATCTCTGGCTAGGCCTGATTCCCTGGTTATCCTGTTTGTGATTGTTTTCAAAATAATCTGTCCCATAACCTTCCCAGTGTCAAGATCAGGCTGAGAGGTCTGCAATTCACTGGATCATCCTTTTGACCCTGGGTGTCACATTGGCCAACCTCCAGCCATCTGTGGTCTCCATGGTTAATCAGGACTGGTGATAAATAATGCAGAGTGGCTTGAAGAGTTCTTCCAACAGCTCTCTCAGGATGTTTTGGGACATACATCAATCAGTTGGAATTGATGAAATTAATTCAGGAAGTCTAAAGTTTTATAAGGACTAGGTGAATCCAATGAATGTTCTGTGTATGTGAGTCTGCATCTTGCCCTTTCTAGCACAGAGTGCTGAGTTTGCAATACTCCGTAAATCAGGAAATAAAAACACCTGGTTACAATTTAGCACCATTTTCTTTGGCTGGACTAAAGGACTGGTCTTGTGATCTTTTATTGCTCTTGAATTCCCTCATTAACTCTTTCAAGGATACTTTTTATTGCATTTTTTAAAATCCATAACAATATAAGATGTCTGATACCATCACTGATTTATAAGAGCAGTCTTTATTGTAAAGGACCAGACACCTCAGCTTTCCCATGACACTATTTTAACTCACAGTAATATTCCCAGTAAATTAGGCCCAAGCTGCGCAGCATTCAGCACTGCACCTTAAGGCTACCAAGAGGTCACATACAATGAGGCTGTGTACTTATCTTTGCTCCTGCATGCATTGCTGGGCTTGCAAATTCTTGATTGAAGAGGAAAATCTCCCCTACTATTGCTGTCCTGCTTAGCTGACCAGAAAGTCTAGTCATTGCAGTATCACTTACCCACATACTATTTCAAACTTAACCTTCCAAACCTAACACCTGCAGTATTCTCATAAAAATGAATGGATATTCACTTCATTTAATTCCCACAGTGCAATATTATAGCTCTGATTCAGAGTAACGCTATGAGAGCTTTGCACTATGTGGGCAGTTCATTTGAATGGAGCTTGGGCCATCTTGGAAGCTCTGACACTGTTAAAATTTTACACTAGAACGTAGGGTCTGGTCCTCTTTATTATATAGAGTATGAAGGTAGTCCAATGTAATCTTTTTCTCACTTGGATTTTAATTGCTTTATATAAATAAAGTCTCTAAGCTTACATTCTTAGTGTGATAATTCCATTTCCTAAACCACTAAGGTACAAGGCTGGTGCTGTGTGTGGGGGCAGAAAGGAGTGGAGATTCTTAGACTAGCAAAGACTAGGTATGTTCTTATGTTTACAACAGGGTCTTTAATAGGGTCTAGAAATACTGATATGATGTAGTCACAAGATGGTGTGGTTAAATTGTTTTATGTCTGTTGCATGTTTATACATGCATAGTTAGAAATGAAGTTGCAGTCTGACTTTCTAACACTTTAATGCACATTTTTTTACTGATGTGACTAACTTGGTGGTACATCAGTGTCATATTTTCTGTTCTCTCATGTAATCCATGAATAAATTAAGTACCATTTTATTCAACAATTTTATTTACTATCTTCTGTTTCCCTTCGTGTTTCTACCTTTTAGAACTATCAATATCAGAAATGAAAAAAAAATTATTGTGAAACCTTTGACGTGGCTTCATCTGTTGCTCTATGCCTTAGACTTACGAATTTTACTCCAGGGTTATGTGTAAAGACACAGAGGGAGTAAACCAGTTAAAACAATAGGTTCTCACTGTGAATTATTTTGCTGATCTAAAAGCATTCTAAATTACAGAAGGTATGCTTACGTCTCTCTTCACTCACATTCCTAAATTGCAATAAACAAATAAAATGCATTCTTGTTATTATCTTGCTGTCAAATGCAAGCCTTTTCACTTCTACACATGTATTTGTACTTGTTCATAATTTTTTCTCATGGGTGACAAAAGAATGTGCTTTCCAATGAAAAAACTGGCAACAGTTTATCAACATATACTTACAATTAAATATTCAGCAAGAATTGAAAGCATATTAAGGCCATCCTACATTTGTTCACTCTCTGGGGAACTCTTCAATTGCATGTTAGTTTGGTGTATGTCTCTATGGAAGTCTTCACTCCCACTTTTGAGTCAATCTTATAATTACTTCAGTATCATTTCAAGGCCTGTGAGCTCCTCATTAAAGAGATGGAGAGTTCTCCTACCAGTAATGATCTTCTGAGTTATCTGCAACATCATTAATGGAAAAAAATGGGTTTATTTTACAGAAATAATTGGAAACATTGGCCACATGTGATAAAGTTGCTTTTCATAATTATTTTGCCACATATGATGTATGTCCTTTGTTTCCTATTATGCTTGTGGAGGCATACTTTCCTATATTTTATGGAGGTTGTTTCAGAGAGCCCCTAATTTATATTTAACAAATGCTTTTTTCTGAGCCTAATTCATTTTTGTCAATAGGTTGCCTATTTAATATTGCTTAACTCTCTGTAATGCTCACTTGATTTTAACAAGTAGAATTTATTCTGGATTTATAAAAAGGGTATAATTCACAGCTATATTTTCCTTGACAGAACTCCAGAAAAATCACCCTTAATTGTAGAAGTGAGGTCTGTCCACTGCTTTTTCTCCATTGTCCTGCCCAAAACACTGTGATCCCAAATTGTTGAGTTTTGTTTCCTACTCCACCCACTAGGAAAATTAGTTCCTTTGTTTTAAAATGCAGTCACTTGCACACGAGCCAACCTTGTCCTTTCTGGCATAAATGCCCATCAAAAAATTACATCCATGTTAAAAGGAGAGAGATTTTCTTTTTCTGTATATACCTGAAACCAGGAATAGAATACATATATTCTCTTTTGTGTTGCTTAACTTCAATTGTTTCATTTTTGGAGGTATATCATATTTTAACAAAATTAGGACAGAGGATGAACAAATAGAGAGTGATGTTTACCAATATGCAAGGAATTTAACAAGAGACACAAACCAAGATTTTCTGCTGAACTTCAGTAAGAAGGATCCTTCAGTATGAAAATAATCTTGTGATCCCAAAAAAAGGCAACACAGCTGAAGGAACAGGGCAATCAGCTTGGTGCTTATGGTTTTGTGTGGATAAAATATATCCTTTTAAATAAACCTCTGCTTTGATAGATAATTTCTTTTTCTGGAAGTCCAAAAGGGTTCTTCTACAAAATTCTAAAATCTAGCTAAGGTTAAATATGCACCCTAAATTACTGCTTACACGATTCTGCTTCCAACAGCAAACACATACAGAACCCACGTAAAGTACTAAAAGAAGCAGTGAAGTCCCATGGTTTCTCTCAGCTGGTGGAGACAAGCATTCACTAGTGCAGGCACACACACAGCACTCTCTAGGTTCACAAGCACACACACATTTGCAAGTGTCCTTAGTTCTGGCAGACACACTCAGTCTTCATGGTACCCCCACATGGATATCAAGTCCCCTTACCTGCTCCATGTGTCCCCAGACCCTCTTGCCACTCCAGCTGGATGCTCACAAGAAAACATACAGTGCTTGCACACTTGTCTCACAGGCACCCAATACCTACAGGTCGCCTTAAATACCTGCATGGACCCCCCAGCCACCTGATACTCCAGCTTGGACCCAGGGCTGCCTGAGATCTGTCTGATCAAGCCCGAGGTTTCCCACTGGTTAACACACACACACACACACACACACACACACCCGAACTGGGCAAGATACAGACACTCAGCTCCCCCTCTGCCCCTTCAGAGGCGGCACCAGGTACACAGACTGTGTCTATGGTCCTGCTGCTGCCACCAGTGCCAAGCCCCTCACTCACTTCACTCATTCTGAACTCTCCCAGTAGATGGTTTTTGGGACACATGCCATTCCCTCCCCAGTGGGCAGAGTTTTAGGACCCCACTCATTTCAGTCACTGATAGTGAGACCCCTCATTCTCACTCCAGCAGCTGACACCACAGAGTAGGGGTACCTACACCCCCGTGTGACCCCAGTTGTCACACACACATAGATAGATCTCACACAGTTTCACAGAACGTATACCTACAGGAGAGAAAGTATATATATATATACCTGCAGAGAGGTAGTTAGGAAAGAATTTAATAAAAAGATAGAATAGACTGTGGCCATCAGACAAAGACACCACCCTCCCCCCTTTTATAGTCATGCAAACAGCCCCTTTTTTAACCCTTTCTGTCTTTTCTCCATCTGTGTCTCTCCATCCTTTTGCCCTCCACATTTCTCATCAGTTTCCATGTTTTTGAACCTCACTCCAACATCCTGGATGCTCAGGCTTACATCCTTATCAGTAGCAAAAACCTGGTTTGCCTGCAGCTCTTGATAGTCCATCAATTAGTGACTGACAAGGTTTATTTCTTGACTTTGTCTCCCTTATGTTTTTCAAGTTTATGTCTGTTTTCTCTATGGCTTCCTGTTTTTCCTTATCACACCATTTGATAAGGACTCTGTTTGATAAGGTTCTTGATCATATAACCTTAATGAAACAAACATTCCCACATTCCAGCACTCATCAATTAAATGTGACTGACCGGTTTTGTACTCATAATTACCTCCTTTATCTGTTGACCAGGTTTGAGAGCCTTTTCTTCTCCAGGCTGAACAGACCCAGCTCTCTCAGCCTTTCTTCATAGGAGAGATGCTTTTATCCCTTAATGATATTAGGGGCCCTTCACAGAATTGTCTCTAGTGTGTCTACATCTCGCTGGTACTGGGGAACAGAGCCCCAGACCCAGCATCCCAGGTGTGCCCTCATCAGGGCTGACTAAGGGTGAGAATCACCCCCCGTGACCTGCTGATAACACTCCTCCTGATGCAGCCCAGGACACCACTTGTGCTCAGTGTGGTCCACCAGGACCCTCAGGCTCCCTTTTTCAGAGCTGCTTTCCAGCTAAACAGCTCCCAGCATATCCTGTCCATTGTTGTTTGCATCACAGCAAAATGAATATAATTAGAAATAAATGGTGAGAATATGTTTCAATGAAAGTGTTTTGAAGAAAATTATACAGTGAATTCAGGAAAATTAAACTATTGTCTATGCAGAGCTAAGGCAGTTTATTAAATTTTAATCCAATCCAAATAAGGATTGATATAATCCAATGACAATTGATCATACTGATAAATCTTTTAGCGTTGGAAATCTGATGTCTGAAAACTGGTTTTTTTGAAACAGTTTTTTTTTTTTTAATCTTAGCATGGAGAAATTAGGTGGAAATAGCCTCTTTATGTAAAAAGCCCTTTGCAAAAAGAGAGTGACACCTTTTTTTACCAGAATATGTGGGCCTACTTTTTTAGGCTGGACAGACAAGCAGATTTACTGCTGCAAAAATGGATTTCACAATTATTCTCTGGAATACGAAGACTATGCCAGCAATTTGGTTTGTGTAGGATTGTGATTTCATGTTAGTTCTGGCAAAACTAACTTTCTTCATCAGTGAATGCATTTTCCAGCAATCAGTTTCATGGTCTGATTCTAAGTATCCAGAGAAAGGTAAAAGGGTAATCAAATCTAACTAGTTAAACTCCCATTAAAGGTATACAGAGGAGGTTATGAACGTGGCAGTGGTTATACTAAGAGCACATGTTGCAATGAGAGCTAAAACATTTTTAAGGTTAAAATGTATTTCTACTCAGTTAAAAGGGTGATTGTATTTACCACTCACTACGCAACCACTTTGCGAAGAAATGAGCTGCAACAGCTGTGAGTAAAGAGGAGTACATATAGCCCATACTCTCATTATGCACACCCTTAACTGCTTCAAACCTGGCTGAAAGATATGTTTCTGCAGCACTTTCTTTCACGTGTTGCCTCATTCTCCACATTCTGGTTCCAAGAGAAGGTCATACAGGTGACTGCGTTGGAGGGAGACTGAACAGACTCCAACTCTGTTCCCAGCTGGGTTGCTCTGGTAGTAGGACTAATGCCCTGACTCTGACCCCATCAGGTAAACTTGGATGCACCAGTGTGTTTATTAGGAAAATATCCATGGTGACATTGAGATCTAGAAATCTTAGATTTTATCTGGTTCTGAAATGCGCTTTTCAAGGCATATCATATCTGGATGTCTATGGCTAAGGGCTGTCTGCAGGGGGGCTGCAGGGACCAGGTTGGGGTTGCCCTATGCTGAATACAGGGATTTTCAGCAGACCCACTGCAGAATGTAGCTGAACCCATCGGTCAAGTTGGTGGCATATTTAGGAAAAAAATTTAATTAAGACAGGACAAAACACTACGTAACCATATGAAGAGCAAGGAGAAAAATGTGAGAAACAAGTCTGCCAACACCAAAGTCGGAGGATGGGGAGGAAGGGCTCCAAGCATTAAGGCTGGTATTTCCCCACAGCCTGTGGAATACACTATAATAGAGCAGAGCTTCCCCTCCAGCCTGTAAAGAGGACCAGGCTGGAGCAAATATTCACACTACAGGCAGTGGAGGACCTAACACCAGAGGAAGCGAATGCTCTTTGAAGGAACTGAAGCCTCTGGAGAATCCCACAATGGAGCAGGTTTATCTTGAAGGACAGCAGCCTGTGGAGAGGGCCTATGGAGATGACCCATGAGCAGGAGATTAACCTAAGGAGAAATGAGTTCCAGAAAGGAACTGTTATGGATAGACCATTACCCCCAATTCCTCACACAACTTCTGTGGAGAGGGGCAGGGAGGAGGTAGAGGAGATACGAATGAAGCAATGAAGTTAAGCCTGGGTAGAAAGGGTGAGGGAAAGGTATTGTTTTAATTTTCATTTTCTTCTGATTATCTAATCATATTTTAATTTGCAAAAAATAAAATTATTATTCCCCAGTTTGAGTCTGTTTTGCTTATTACATTCATTGGTTAGTCATTCTCTGCCACTATCTTGACCCACAGACCCTTTAATCCTATTTTCTCCACAGATCCTGTTGATGAGAGGGCATGGGAGAGCAGCTGTTTGGGCTTATGGAAGCCAGCCAAGGTCAATCCACCACAGAACACTTCTACCAATACCTTTCTGAAAGTATTTCTTTAGTACTTTTTGCTTCAGTACTGCTTTTAAATAAATATTTCTTTAGTACAGTCTACTGAAAAGTGACCCTGTCCATGGAATTGGGGTTGGAACCACCTGATCTCTAACATCCCTTCCAACCCAACCCAAGCCATTCTATGATTCTAAGATGACACTGTAAGCAAAAATCTTCTCCTGTCCCAAATATGGCCTCCTTGACCAGCCAACCACTCTATTTCTACTGTCTACTTTGTGTTTTTTCCAGGAGTCCTAGTCCTGACTTAATTCTTTTCTTTCCTTCATGTCACACCAATAATTCTCCCTGTTAGAGACCCCTCAGGACCTCTGAATCCTAATCCTTAGCTTCTTCTCTAGACTGTACAACAAATCTCTGTCCATTGAGTCTTGCTCTTTTCTCTGCTGCAATTATTTCAAACATCTCTTACCACTGCTGCACTGGTCTCTGCACAGACTTCCCAGTCAGCTACTCCCAGTCTCCTGTTCTCAGTTTTTCTCAGTTCATGTCTAATCTATCTGTGTACTTCCCTAACTTGAAGTCTCAGTTTTTGAGGTGTCCTCCAAACTTGAGTTGGTTCAGAGTAATCATGGTTGTAACCCCTGTGCTTTCAGGGTTTGAATTCTGCAGTGTCTTCTTCATCCATGTGGCAACTGCCGTCTCAGAAGAGTCATCCAAAATCACTCTTGGCAGAACTATGCAGAACTGCCATTTTAGGGAGAGCCTTGTTTAATCCTTAGTAAGCAGAATCTAGCAGGATTTCAACTGCTTAAATGAGCTACAAAATGAGGCCGCATGGACTGCAATTTTGCAAATGCTCATAACACGTCACCATGTAGCTAGATTTTCAAGCTGATGGCAAATAGATAGAAACATTCCCCTCATTGCTAGAATTATACAGAGTAAAGGACAGAATCACAATTAACAATTCCAGACCAAATATTTAAAGTTTGGCAAACTGTAAACAACTGAAAACAGAGTTGTGCAATGCAATCAATAGGGAAACCAAATAGTAGGTGGATTTACCAGCCCTGCTTGTATGAGAACACTTTAAGGGTCAAAATGTCAGCTGGTAGAAATCAAAAAAAAACCAGCAAAGAGTGACTAACAGTACCTCTGATTCATAACAGGTGTAGATTTAGCTTGTAAAACAAAAATTAAATTCTATGTTTAGATACTATGTGAGAAAGAATCCTTTATTGTTCCATTTTAAGTGTATCCATTCCCAAGAAGGGCTTATGATCTTTGCTGTTCCCTCTAAAAATTTTTGTGCTCAACAGAGGTAAGATGAAGATGTGCATGTAAAATATGAAAATAAAAGATTAACTGGTTGAGGCAGAATCCTTGTAAGGAGAAATACATACTAATGTACTCTTTATTATTCACATTTGAAAGACATTTGACATCTCAAAAATTGCAGATGAATGCCATAAAACTGCAGAGGAAAAAAAGCATTTAGATTAGAGGTCAAAAACAGAACTTGATATTTAATATCACATAATGACCTATGTAGCTGAGAATTTTCTTCTTGGAAATTATTTTATCTTTGCCTTTCTTTTGTTTTGTCCGGTTAAACACTAACTGCTTCCCTGTGAAATCCCCTGCTCATTGATTTTACCTTCCAGATTGTGAGCAGACATTCTGATAATCCCATACTTTAAGCCTTTCATTAGCAAATTTTCTTTTATTTGTATTTTTGTTGGCCACTGAGAACTCTATTCTTCACAAAGAACTCTATTCTTTGTGTTAAGTATTAAAGTGTAGCAAAAATGTCATGGTCACTGCTCAGAATTTTATTTCTA
>WAAG01026723.1:39653-57868 GCA_013390105.1 Tichodroma muraria | reverse complement strand
CCAAATTTAAAAAAAGAAATTCTCCACTTCACACAAGATCTTTGCATACATACATTTCTTCAACCACCTTCCAGCAACAACCTTCTAAACATTAACTCTTCCCTGAAATTCCCAGTATTAGCATCCTAGTCTGGCATTCTAAAAATAAACCATGCACATTAAAACAAGCCTTGTGTTCAACAAAATAAAAGTGTACCGAGCAGAGCTCTATCTCCATTCTCCAACACCACCTGCCAAGCCATGAGCACAGTCCCCTGGAGCCCCACGAGCAGCATGGGGTGGTTGTGGTGCCCCACCACCCAGAGAACAGTCTCACCCAGTCAGGCACGTGTTTGCATCTCAGCCTTGCCCTCCCCATGGGACCAGCTTCCTCCAGGAGCCAGCACGACACTCCTGTTGCTATAGGAACACCAGAGCTGCAGTCACCAAGGTCTCAGCACAATTCCCATCTCGTGCTTCCTCCCTGCACTGCTTCCATTTCCAGCCGTGCCAGGGCAGCGCCGCAGCGAGCCCAGAGCCAGCCCACCCTTCGGAAATGCGCGGAGCTGGGGACCGGGAACATGGGGCTTATGCAGGAGATGCTTCTGAGCACAGAACTTCCTGAGAGGCATTTCGCTTGTACTCAAAAATATGTGAGAAAGCCTGAATTTCATCAAGTGTGAGCTGCGTTAGCTCTTGCTGCAATGCAGGCAAGACCAATGTTTGAACATTCCAAAACAGCTCAGGATTACATCCCTTCTCCAGCACACACACTGCTTGAACTGAGATGCCTCAGGGCTCCTCAGTTATTCTTGGAGCCATAAAAACAAACAACAAACACTCCACAGATGTCAGCTAAAGAGCTCCCAGAGTAAAGAAAAACACCCTGGATTTTGCACTTTCATATAGGTGTTAACAATGATGGAAAAATAAAGTGGTTATAAAAAAATGTGAACATGACACTAATATTAGACTCAATTATCATATCTCCTCTTCCAATAAAAATATGCATAAACTGAAGGGGAGTCTTAACCTTCAGGCTTGATTAAAAATTACAGAGATATTCTAAGATGCTAATTAACTTCCACTACTGGATCTTTAGACAACAAACAGACTCATGGAGTCTCATTTAAATGTCAGAGACATCGGTATTAACAGTGGCTCATGGAGAGTTTATGGCACAAGCCTGAATTCAGCAGGGACAGTAAAAATTCCTTCCTTCCTTCAGTGCATTGCCACATCCTGCACAATGGACACAGAGGCTGCAGTGACTCCCTGTGGTCAAACTAAGGGGCTCCCACAGAAGTCACAGATGCTGATCAGAAATCACAGCAGGGGCACCACAGGGACAAGCTCAGCAGCGCTGCCCCGTAGCTGCTGCGGGGCCACCGGCCTCAGACACGGATCATGGACACTCAAAACAGAAACACATAAAAAACGCAATAGAGACTGTGATACACCTACAGAATTCTACAACATCCATCCTCTACACCCTTGTCAAGAAAAGCCCCGACAAACCTTCCTGGAACTGGTGCCAGACTGCAGCATTTTAAGGGACACACAGAAACCTGCAGGGCCATAACAAACCTCCAGAGTGCTCAGGCCAACAACGTCATTCTGGTTTTTGGAACAAAATAGGGATGTGAAGTCAGCTTTGTGTCTTTTGTGCCTGCTGGAGGAAAATGGTTCTAAAGATACATCAGGGACAAGTCAGGCTGAGAGCAACCTGTCCTACTGTGGAACAAAAGACTGTGAAATCCACTGAAGTGCCAACTTGGTGTAAGTTACTCCCTAAATAACACCTCTTTTTGTTATTGTGTAAGACAAGCTGCATAAAAGAAAAAAAAATCCTCCAGAGGATATTCAATGAAAACAGAAAAGTAAGGAAGAAAATTCCTTTAAGCAATCTTGGAGCACCGGAACAGTCAGTGAGCGTGTGGACTTGCAGGGCTTTCCAGCACAAGGCAATGCCATCTAGTGGAGATGGGATCTCCCTTAGGGCAGCACCTGTGTCATGGTATTCCCAGCTTCCAGGAATTCCATACTCAGCTGCTCCAGTTTCTCTGACCCCAGGACACAGCAGAGGGCACAGGAAGCAGCAAGCAAGGAGCATTATCATTACTGACTGCTAGGAACCTGGAGAGAGATTTCTATGAAAATCGAAGTCCCGAGCAAAAAACTACAGTTGCTTCTGTCTGTAGAGCACACTACAGCTTCTGTGGGAAGTATCCATGTCCCCTGGCTGGATTTTGATTTTATCACCTTTTCTCTGCCAAAGTGCAGGTAATTCATCATAGATTTCACTGTGAAAAATGTACCTTTTAAGGATAATGCTGAAAAATGCCAACTGCAAATGAGTCTCTCTTAACTGTGTCTACCTCAGTTTTTGAAAAGAAACAGGAAAATTCTCACTTCAGACGGCAGAAAAGTTATGTATTTTGGCTCAGAATTCTTCAAGTTTATCCACCTCCACCAGCCCCCAGCTATGCAAGGAATGAGCACAGCAGCAAGTTTGTGCAGGTTGTGTTTGTAATGGATTTGTACACGTCTCAGGTCTATACTAAATTTCTGCTCAGTTCTTCCTGGCACGAGTCTTACAATACTCCTTCAATACCAAACTGCACTTTATGAACGTGATCTGGCATGAGGGCTGCGCAGGGGAGGGAGAGGAATCCAGCAAGAAACATTCAGGTCCAGAAGAGATGAGTGGGCTCAGAGCAGCTCCGCACAACTGTGTACCAAGACTTCTGCAAAGAATTAACAAACTCGGTGTATCCCAGGCTGCAGGATGGGTTTGAGCAGGTGGCAAACTGTTCTGGAAGTACAGGAGGCTACAGGGGCTGTTCTCTGAGGCTGCTGGCCCGGAGGAAGCAGGTCCAGGGCAGAGGGGGGCAGAGGGAGGGCGCGGGGGGCTCTGGGCAGTACTCACCCTGGTCGATGGAGTGCTGGGGCAGCTGGCTCAGCTGGCTGTTCACCACCCCCGCGTACGTGCGCAGGAACTCCTCCTCGCTGGCCGTCAGCTGGGGGCACAGAGGTGACGCCTCAGCACTCAGCAAAACCAGAACCAACAGACTGCAGGCACCAGCTCCCAGGGAGAGGCACCACAGCAGCCTCTCTCTGCTCCTCACACCTACATCACCCCTGGCTTGTGCACCTCGACCACCAGCAAGGGCACGGCAGCCAAATGGGACATCATGAACTCACAGGCAGGTTCAGAGTCACCTCAAAACAGCTGCTTCACTTTTCCAACAATGAAAAACTTGAAATTGTTTATCTATATATGGTAGTTCCAGGCATCACAAGCCTCATAATATTTAAGCAAAAATCAACTCTGTTTAATGGTTAAATCCAGGACAGCTAAAACAATTCAGCATTAAAACCAGACCATCACCTGCTTGTCTCAACAAGCACTACCCCAGTTAGTCCAAAGTTGCCTGAAAACCCACAAAAGATGGGCTACGAAATGCATCTTACGTTTGATCCCATCTTCCTGAGCATGAGCAGGACTCTCACTTTCTGCTGAATGTACATCTCCTCCGGACTCTTTCCGGGGACGCCCTCACGGTTCATTCCCCTCCTGCCAGCTCCTGGATTTCCTGGAGATACAAAATCAGGAAAAGACAAACTACAATAGGCAATGGGGTCTAACAGGTAAAAGAGGAAAAGCAGGAATTTTCCAATATTTTGGAAAATTCACTTCCAAAATACCTGGTTTTCATCAGTGGGCAGATCACTGAATATCCTGGGAGAGTAAGGAATCACATCCTCCCCCAGAGAAACCCTTGAAAATGTGAGCAGCTAAACTGGGCCTTACATACGCAACTGAAACAGTCACGGAGGCTCATGCTCACATCCCCACAGCTCATTATCTGTGGTTACGCTACTGCAGGAGTAGAAAAGGAATTCTAAGAACTAGATGAAAGAATCACCCTGACAGAAGAGTCCGTGGTTTGGGGTTTTTTCCATAAATAAGCACAAGCAGAATGAAAACAGGATGCAGAATGCACAGCCATCAAGCCTGCAATGGCTAAACAAAAGCTGTGTGAAATCTAAACTCTTAAGTCTTCTTCCTCCTTTTCTTTTCTCCTTCACATATCATATAAAAAGGCCATTGCATTACTGTAAAAGTTATTAAAATTTATGAAGTGGTTTTGAAGAGAAAGCAGAGCTAAGAGGAGCAGTGAAAGAGTATAATTTAAAAGCTGAGTTTTTGCTTCTTATTTTAATAAAAATAACTGTTATGGAATAAACAGACTGTGCTATCCAAATTCTATAGCACAAAGAATGATTATACTTTATTATATGAGTATCTGGTAATTATTTAAGTTCCACAACAGGATGTTTACCACAACAAAAATAAACCATTCAGGTATTCTCTTCAGCTGCTCTCAAAACCTATCCAGAACCATGTTTATTAAGTCAACAAGAGCAAAAACGTTAACCTGAAATGTAAAAAATAATGGTGCTTCAAACAACACACTATTCCAGCAGTGTCCCAGACTGAGCCAACCCTTACCAGTGCTGTGTGGGGAGGAATGTAACCCCTGACTGCCCCTGAAGGGACCCCCCAAGAACCATGGAGAGGCTGTTTACAGGAGCCTGGAGTGACAGCACAAGGGGGATTGGCTTCACACTTAGGGAGAGTGGGTTTAGATTGGATATTGGGAAGAAATTCTCCCCTGTGAGGCCTTGGCACAGGGTGCCCTGAGCTGTGGCTGCCCCTGGACCCCCGGAAGTGTCCAAGGCCAGGATGGACACCGGGGCTGAGAGCAGCCTGGGACAGTGGAAGGTGTCCCTGCCATGGCAGGGGTGGCACTGGAGGGGCTCTGAAGTCCCTTCCCACCTGAACCATTCCATGCTCCCATGAGTGGATGGAGCTGTGACCCACTCCTGCATCACACACACACCTCAGAGAAGTGGCTCCAAAACAGGTCTTCAATTACTTTTCACTCCCAGAACTGGGTCTGGTCCTACACCAACCTATAAGTGCAAATTCCTGAACCTCCGTAATGAAGGGAACACACTATGCAAGCTGGCAGAGGGAAGGCTGTATCCCAGCAGGTTCAAACAGTTTTCCCAGTAATGTTTTCCTGCAGTCATTACCAACCTCTCCTCTCACTTCGTTTTCATTATTACTTTTAAGGGAAAGTAATCTGGGTGTGGAAACTGTTTAAAATTACACATAGGCCCTCCTGAGTGAGTCAGAAGTAATGCAAACTTCAGCAGCAGCTGCTGGGACAGGCTTTGCCACCCACATTACTGAGCATGGAGATAACAGCAGTAAAAAGCGAGAAAGATCCACCACCAGTCCTTCTTGAACGCATTTCAGTGGGAAGATCTGCATGAAGGTGATTTTCTATAGATGGTGCTGCTTGAAAACCCGCAGCCTGTACATGTGCAAGGTGATGACTGCCAGGGTTTTTTTATACAATCAGCAAACTGCTCTCTGAAGGGGGAATTAAACAATCCCATAATTTTGTGTAGTGCCAACTCAAGTAAGTAAACTGGATTATGCTACTAGGTATACATTCTACAGTGCAATTTACTGAAAGCTAACAAGCCATGCCAATAGTAAGGCAATGAACAAAGTAAGATAGTGAGCAAGAGACATTAAGTTACATACATCCAGAGACTAATAAAACAGTAAACATTTATTAAGATACACAGTCAGTCTGAAAGGTTGTGACTGGTTCTTAATATTATAAATCCTTTACAAAAAATATTGTACTTGAAAAGGGAAGCTGCTGTACTAGTAACCAATCAACCTAGGAAAGAAAAATCATAACAATAAAAGCTGAAATGTAGCAAGACATCTATTGTTTAAAAACAAAACAAAATGGATGGGATATCAATAGGTGGCACCATCCACAAGCACCAAGAAAACGCCACAGCTGCCCCCATGCCAACGAGGAAGACCCTACTTCAGCATTCCTCTGCACATCAGATATTACAAGACCTGGTTTGGTTACTATTCATTGTTTCCTACCATAACTATCTTCTAGTTGTTTATTAACTTTAAAACTTTAAAAAGGGGTGATGGGAATTCCTATCTAAGCCTGGTTCTTCTAAAGTAACCTTCAGTCAAGATGGGTTTGTCACGAAGCCATCTATTTAACAGGAAGGATAAAAATCCTAAAGCCTGCCCATTCAGTGAATGCTCCACACAATTAGTAAGCAGCATGTGGGAAAAAAATCACTCAATATGGCTCAAAAAATATCTACAGAGAGGTAAAACTAAGCTTTCAGAGCAACAGCACTTTGCTCTCCTACACCACACAATTATCCTGCCACCACAGCTCCTCCTACTTGATGACATCAAAGAAAAAGGTCTTAAAACAGCACTGAGACCCCAGCACGAGAAATGCGAACATATCTCTGTTTTCTTGTTACATAAAGCTTTCAGAAGATACAGTTTCAGATGACAACATTACCCAGCATATGCTGCATGAGAAAATTTCCAAACCCACATACAAAGCTGGTCCATGCCCAGAAGACAGCATGATCCACATCTGCAAATGAAGGACTGAAAAATCTTATCAAAGTACTTATTACTTTGTTCTCTCCAGAAAGACATATTAATATGCTACACACTATGAAATGCTCCTTAAGCAGCATTTCCCTGCCCCCCACAAATCTTTCAGGCACACAGATGAGTGATCACTGCCCCATCCCCAACCACCAAAAGAGCAGATTTTGGTGCCAACGTACCTGCTTCTAGAAACCACAGGAGACCAAACAATCCACGTGTTCAGTCCTGATCAGTGATTGGAGCTGGGAAAAACGTATGAGGGAAGTGCCCTGAGAAAACAAATGAGCAAATTACAGAACATACACAGCTGAACCCCAGAAAGATCCTTAACTGAATACACCTTCACTCCCGGTCTGCTTAGACACAGTCTAGGTATATAAAATGCATAAAACTGCACGATTGTCTGGAGCTGTTAAACATAAGAACCTTTTCATGTTTAAAGTTTTTTAAAATCAAGCCATTCTTCAGCTGCAAGATTTCCACCCTGACCATACCAATGACATTCCCAATCACTTGAGAATGAATTGCATTCAAGCTTTGCATTCTTTAGGAAGCTTTCAGCATAATGCCAACTGACACATCCTGGCCTCAGCAAAGAAGTAGTGGGATCTCAGCTGAATTTCTGGGAATCGTGTTCTGGATGGCTAGCACTGCAGGAAGAGAGGCCAAAGGCTGGTGAAGCCATAGAGAATGCACTGTTCTATCAGATCTGGAACTGGTCTCTCCAGGTAAGGGTGAGGCAGATGTGCAGAACCAACAGGGAAGTTTGGGCTCCCTGTGCTTACCTCTGGCAGTTAAACGTGGATCTACTCTCCACTCCTTTCTCACAAAGACTAACCCGTGCATTTCAAAAGCTGCAGTGTTAGTCAGAAATTATTGCACTCTTCACTAAACTTCGTTAGAAGACTAAATGCTTCAAGCTTGTCCTGCTGCATCCGACACACTGCAAATGGACATAATTGGGTCACCTAATTCTCCCTTGTTTGCCAGGTACAGGCAACGAAATTTAGTTCTCATTCATTTTAAGATGATTCACATGACAGAATAATAAACAACCAAGATCTATATATTACAGCCAACACTGCCAGCCTAGCCTTGCCAAAGCACTAACTCTGAGTCTGAAAACACTCCCTCCCTTTCCCCAGCAGTGCAGGAGGTCGGCAGTAACAGATGGGAAAGCTGTCCTGCAGTCCAGCACCTCCCTCCCCACGCTGCCTGCAGTGGGCTGGGTGAGGATCCCAGGAATTCCTCCAGCTCAGCAAGGCCCAACAGGACTGGGCAGAGCCAGGAACGCCTGACATCTCCATCTGCCTCCTTCCAAAGCCTCTCCTGGCCGGGGAAAGGCTGGGCAAGCCTGGCCCTTGGCAAACCAAGCACGAGCAGCACCTTCCCACTGAACACTGTGGATTGGAGCTGCAGGCTCGGGCAAGGCAGGAAGCCAGAGATCAGAGGAAAGCAGACAAGGCTTTGGAATGAGAAGGTGGAGGTTCTTCTGCACCTAAAAACACCTGGGCTACTTTACAAGGATATTACCCAAGCAATGTAATAGCTAAGTACATCCAATTTTCCCACTAGCATTAAGGGACACATCCTCACCTCTCCTCATTGTTTCTTGTTCTGAAAAGTCTCTGATGAAAATAAAATATATTTCTTCTCAAAAATGAATTAAAAGACCACAGTTGCTTTCTCTTCAATTACTGACCCCAGACACAACAATAAAAATAATGAAAATTAATATAATATTAATAATGAAAATAATTATAATGAAAACATACTGTAAATGCAGTAGCCTTCCCTTTTATTCTTTTTTCCTAACTAGGTTTAGAACATCAGCTACTGGGGTTTCACTTCAAAAAAATGTAGACAGGAGAAATCTGTACTCAATCTCAGTTTAACTTGTCTGTTTTACCAACAGATGGAAACAGCTCCTCAGGAAACTCAAGCCTCACCAGCAAGAACTGTTTTGACTGAACGCCTTCAGAAGAAGACTCCATCACACAGCAACTGAAAATTACAGATTTGTATTTCCTTCACTTCCACCTACACTGGTATGAATTCAAAACCTGGAAGGGACTTTCTGCTGGACAATGCCACAGATCAGTTTATAATTAAGAACTCCTAAATTCTTCTGACTCCCTTCCTATCATCTTTTTAAATAAACAAAAATTTCACATCTCAACAGAAAAAGAGACACTAAAAAAAATGCATTTTTATAAATTTTGCAAAAAGGAAGGTACTTAAGCATCCTATTCAGTTTTAAAGCCACACTTATTTAATGCAATGAGAAAGCAACATGAGCTTTTGCTCCTTCGAATCTCATACTCCCCCCAACACTGTAGTCCTCTGTAATGCTGAAATTCCTAACAACCACATTTTACTGGTATGGGAAAATACAAAGTGCAACTGAGGAATCTGCACAGCCTAAATTAAGGGGGAAGAAAATAAAAGGCAGTAAGCTGTTGGAAAATGTAGTATTTTACATATTCAGTCTTAATAATTCAGGGTACTTAGAGCAGCCATCTGGCGAGTTCTTTAAAACCTAAGTCACAGCTGACTACCTCTAATATCTTGTAGCATTTCCAGTTATAGCCAGAAGAAACCCAACAGGAGTTAGTTCAGCTACAATTCATTTTTTTTGTTGGATCTGACTGGTCCTGTTCAAGGCAGTTAAAACCCTCAATTAATGGGATAGGATTATAAAGCTCAGCTAAGGAGTTATGGTGAATAAACCCGAGCACCGCAGGGTCCCTTTGCTCTACACAAGTGGAGTTCAGAGCAGCAGGAAGGGGTCCCTTCCACTCTCTGATATCATTATCCAAGGTTAAGCCATTCCCCTCCACAGTTCCACCACGGAGCACTTCAGTGCTTAAACATGGTCATACTGGGAAGCTTGGAAGTGCAAGGGGATGCTGCCCCTAATTTAAGCCTTGTTAATTTTCAAATGACATTTTTCAGAGAACAGTTAGAGCCTGAAAAACCTTCCAAGCTGGAGCCTGAAACCTGAAGCCAGGAACCTGCAAAAAAAAAAAACCCAGTCTGCAAAAGCCCTGCTACAGATTTTCCTCTAATTCATTCTGACTCATGACCTTCAGTCACAGGCAGCTGGAGACTGGATTAATTCCCATCTCCAGAGGGATACAATGAAGAATTCATAACAGCTACCTATTTATAGGTGAACAGTAAGAACTGAAATATTTAATACACGTTTTTTTTTGTCTTCATTTTTATGTTCAGTGCTACCTTTAGCTGACTTCAGAATCTGAACCCCAGTGTCAGATTTAGGTCAATTTACTGCTGGAACTCCCGTGGTAGGTTCACATCTCTTAAATGTTAGATTTAAATTTTTAACGAAACACTACAGTTCTCCTTCTTGAAGAAGGACAGGAAACAGTCCCAAAGACTGCCATTTCTTCATGAAACATTTATGAACACAAGCAGGGGTTTTTCTCCCCAGTGCTGGATCACCTTTCAGAGCTTCAAAATGGACTTCAAAAGTAGCAGTGAAGTGCCTTCCACAGAGCTTCCCAATATACCAAAACAGCTCTTACATCAATGCTCAAGCTGACTAAAAAAATAAATGAAAAAAAATCCTACTATCATAATCACCACTTTCATGAAATTAAAATTTGTCTCCTGACCTTCAGGCACACACAAACCAGATGATATCCCCCCTTCTCTCAAGAAGACACCTCTCACATCTCATACAGTTAAAAGAGGCAGCACAGGGTTTTAGGTAGTTCATGTCAGTCAACTTGAAGCCTCTGAAATTAAATGTAGTAACAGCAACAAAACCTGAAAAAAAGCCTTTCATTTCACAAAAGAATTCACACTTCAAAGATGAATGTGTAAAAAATTTCTTTAAAAGGTGACAACACTTTATAAACAGCAGTTTATACACAAATTGCATCCCAGTCCAAGAGACAATTCCAGTAGAATGTTCCAATTCTTTACTCACGATGGTCACCAACAGCTGGATGGACAGAGCTGCTCTGGTCCCAACCATGGGCATCTTTCACAGAGGCTCAGGCACCTCATCTCCTATTTAAAACAAAGCTACAAATCTTCCAGGCAGGAAATTAGGCACTAATGACAGATAGCCAACGATTTAACTACCAGGTGTCCCATTGAAGAATTACTGCTGTAAAAGAGTGTTCAGCACCCATCATTAAAATAGAACAGTACAGCAACGCTTTGTATGGATCTATCTGTAAATATTTTATTTCAGAAACAGAAAATGAAGTTTCCAGCGCATAGACCTAAACTTGAGATGCCTCTCCTTGTCTCTGAGAATAGCTTTATTTTCGTAGTTTGATATTAACTTGGAACATAAACTAGTGAAAAAATGGGGCACCAATAAAAGGTACAAATTATCAGCTGCTTACAGGAATCAACAAATGTTTTTCAGTGTATCCACCCCATTTTATATGGTTGGCGTGCCATGCATTGTACAAATAAGTACCCATGGAACACCTATGAGGTGTGATATTTTTTGACTATTAATTATTGACACCAGTGACAGTCCCCAGTCTGCTCTGTGGTCATGGCAGAACCTGAGCCAAGGCCAACTCCCGAGCATGCACAAGGAACACGGAGACCAGTAACACCAATCAGCTTTACGGCCAAAGCCACGTTCTCAAAGCAGCTCTGCACAAAGTGGCAACACTGGACCGGGGATCCCCTGAGGACTTAGAGACCATTAGTATTAAATCTGGGGTTTGCTGAAGATGGACATTTACCATAGAGAAGCTAAAGTCCACAGGTTAAAAAATAACAACACACGGGACATAAACACCCTGCATTCATGAAACATAACCACTGACAAAGAGTTACTTGACTGTGGAAGCAAGATATTGGTTCACTCCTCATAATGAACCTAAAATAAGCCCCCACCATGCAGTACAATGTCAAAATTGATGCAGCTATGTGTATGTGCCCAAGGAACAGGATGTTTTTTCTGCCTCTTCAGCAATTCTTAAGTGACTTAAAATGGAACAGGAAACAGAAACATCCACGAGGACAGTCAGAATCACCAGCATTGCTAATGGTGAAGAGCTTCAATATTTGGTATGTTCTCAACCAGTTGCATTAACAGTGTATTCATATTCATATTTTTGATATTAAACTGCATCTAGTGCAAAAATTTGATGTTTCAGGTAACTTTAACAAAAAGGCAAGTGACACTATTAGCTATTCATAAATGAAAAGAGAACAGTCTAAAATCATGGAGTCAAAATGGCTGAGGCTGGAGGCACCAGAGTAGGGTCATCTGGTCCAGCCTCCCTGCTCCAGCAAGGTCATCCTAGAGCACAAATCCTTAATCAGAACAGGCAAAATCTTAATTGAGAACAGGAAAAATTCCAGTAAGTATCTGTAAGCAGTTAAAATAACAATGTCATTGAGTTTCAATTCACAATTATACAGTAAAAGGCTCCAAAGACCAGAAGGACCAGAAGTGCCATTTCTGGAGTCGAACTCCCTGTGCTGGAGTGACCAACTTCTCCCAGCCCAGGCACACAGTGCTGGGTGCATTTAACCTGAAACGGCAGAGAACACAAGAAAGCACAGAAAGGCTTTCTCTCCACTGTGTACACATATCTACATATTATATATATATATATATATATATTTATAGGCATTTCTCATCGACACAGGATCTACAGACAGCCAGGGATCAGCGAGAGCTCTCCACGTGAACGTGACCTGTGCTGCCCTGTAATTTTTACTGACATCTGAATATCATTATTGCCAGGGCACAGACATTTCACACTGCAAATGCCTATAGATCTTTTATAGTAGAGAGATTATGGCTAGCTAGATTTTTTAAAAGCAATTAAAATGTGAGCTATTATTAGGTTGGTGGCTACTTAGCATTTTAGTATTTTGCAACAGTGTATCAAAGCACATTGTTAGGACCAGAGACTCTCAGATTAATAGTTCTTTACTAGCAAAATTGTGTAATCGTTGGACAACAACACGAAATAATATTCTGGCCTCACACATCAATAAAATTTGCTGTAAAATGTGACAAACACAGCCCTTATGTCTCCTAGTTATCTTGCCTCTTTAGGAAAAAGAAAACAACTTCTGTGCTGCTTTCCCCATGGATTCTCTGAATAACCAAAAAAAGGAAAGAAGAGGTTTCAGTTCTGAATCAAGGTTTAATTTTCAAAACCATTTAAAGAGATCTATTATTAATAGTTCCTGCTATGAGTCGAACTAAGAATTAATGGCTCTTTGTCTAATATGGCTACACGCCTCAATCATGTCTTTGGTACTAACCAGAACACAAACTCTGCCTCCTCAGTGGTCCGTGAGCAGTAGCAACGTTACTGGATAATGTGGGCAAGAGACTTCTGCTCCTAAGACCTTCATAAAACATTAATCCTCGAGACTTTTCCTGGATAGTGGTCCATAGATTGGTCTCAGTAGAGTATGCCAAGTATGTCAGCTTCTCTCTCCTCTGAAGGACTTACTAGAAACAAAAAGCACAAGAAAAGGAATTTTGTTCCCTTCTTAGGTCACCAAACAAGACTGCTGCGAAGATATCTGATGGAGAGAAGAGGGAGGAAGGAAAAAAGTCTTAGTCAGTTTTAAGAGAGAACTTTTAACATTCACTAGTTTAAAACAAATTCCTAATTACACACCAGTTTTACCATGGACATTTTGCTTTCCCTATGTTTTGGCTAAGTGGGATTGCAAGGATGGAAATCTTGCCTTCAAGAGACTTCCTATTTCTCAGGAAAATGGATGCAATTTCCTTCGTGCCAGCCACAATTCTGAATGTTACCTTAATTATATGAGCTGTGAACTGTGACATAAAGCTGCATGAGGCCAGTGGTCTGACAGCTGAAGAGTCTCTTCAGCACTGAACAAACACACGTGGGCTGCAGAGAAGAACCCACAGACTGCAGGCCTGAAGGGCTCTAGCGAGTCCCCATCGCTTCCAGGACTGATTAATTCCTGAGCACCACGGGAGAATCACAGGCAAGACAGAACACACACATGTTAAAGGCAACCGTATGTAAAAATATTAATTTAGATTAATCAAACTCCAGTACATAACAATAGCAACAACAGGAGCTAGCCCAGAGACCGTTCACAACAATGCTCGAGAGTGGCTGATTCTGACACAAGTTAAAACCACTGCAAGATCCCAGACCACTTCAGGAAGCTCCCAAGAGCAGGACTGCACCCAGCCACCACCAATGTAAAGCAGAACAGGCAAAGAGCATGACTGGAAGGGCAGGCAGCTCCCAAACCATGAGCACAATTAGATACACCTCTGTTATGGTTAGCTGCTCAACAAAAGGAAGGAGCTGAGAGCAGTTACAGCTAAAACTGCAGCTACCAAGAGCAATGAAATGAGTACATGAAAAACAAGGGGCCAAAACTGTAGTGCCTCACATGTGCTATTTCACACACGGTACTTTATTTAAAGATCAAAATGTATCTTGTAAAAATTGGTGAACTAAGAATACTGACAGTGAAACAGCAAGAGAATGGTTGCAGTTTGATGTGAATTGTGGAAGGCTTATTTTACCAAGTTCATTGTAGCTGCTGAGCAAGATTTCAGCAATAAAAGTTCTGTTTAGCAAAACCTGATGTTTCTGACCTCTGAAGTTAAGCAAAATCTTTAACGAATTCCACATAAACCAACAAGTATCATTTGGCATCTGCAGACATTCCTGAAAAAAGGCAGCTAAGAAGACGTGAATACTCCTATTTTTCTCAATTTGGCATCAACTCTTAGTTAATTATATTGTGTTATTGCTGATTGGTTTTGCACAAACATCCAGTTAACTATGTTTATCTTGAAGTCTGATATTGCCTCCCCTGACCAACTGAGCAAGCTGCCAAGGCACAAAAAAATTTCCAGTTTCCCACATAAGATCCAACACACTCAAAGTTAGGAAACTCCATTAAAATTACATTAATATGGCAACAGGCACCAGAGATCCCTGCAGCTGCTCTATCTCCTTCTCAGTTCTACGAAAAGCTTTCCTTCAGTAGTTCACCTTAAGCTGTTTCAGGATTTATATTCCTCCTTTACAGCAACTCTGCTGCAAAAATTTAGGTCACATTTCCTTTAAGGGTGCACGTCCATGTGTACTTATTTAAAGCTCAAGGAAATTAATTAAAAGCTCTTCACTGACTTCACTGTGCATTGAATCAGGACCTGGATGAGTTCAGAGGCAAAAACAATTACACTTTAATTAAACATCTCCACCTTCATGTGAAGTAGTCAACTAATTTTATGGAAGGATAAACTGAGTCAGAAGGTTTCTGAGCTTGGTCATGGTCATAAATAGAGTTGATTACATAAGTTGTTTCCATATTTTTTAGCTGCCCTCACAATACAGAGAAAATGGACTGAAAAATCAAATAAAATCTTGGTCTGTGTATTTGCACGGAATAAAATAGAATGTCCTGAGACAAGTGGAATGGTTGTACAAATTTACTGACTCCATCTCTGTTCCCCAATCAGTAGCTCATTTAGTCAGTCACAGGAATTCCAATAATGCAAGAAGTTGAAATTATTAGGAGGTGTTTTTTGAGGATTTTAGGCTGTTTTGTTTGTTTTTAAATAGCATGAAAAATTATACCTATATTATTTTTGAGAACAAAAATAGGCTTGGCAGATTTGATACTTGTAAAACCTTGGATGTATTTACTGAAAAGCAAGAAGTATGACTCCACTTTCTGAATTCAGACTGACATTTAAACCATACAGAAGCTCTGTAACATTCTGTCAGATCACCAGCAGTGAGCAGAAACAAGAATGAGCTTTCCTCACTTTTTTGAGCATTTGTTATATAATGTTTCCTCAACACTAAGGCTGAAAATAAATCTGAGAGTCAGGAGTGTTCTCCTTATTCTAGTACTAACTAATGGGTTTTGGTTAATTCGCTGATCTTCGATTTCTTCTCACCTCTAGTTTTGCTCACTCTGCTCTATCTGCACTCTCATGCCAATGGAAGCTCATGGACAGGGCACAGATCTCCAGAGGGAAAAAGAGTGGAGGAGTCCTCCATTCTCAGAGACATAACACTAAACAAAATGGTTTGAGGTTTTTTCCCTAAATGAAGTTAAGTTACTTGGTAAAAAGCTTTTAACACATTTCAAACCTATTTACATATAATTTCCCCCTTGTACTTAGAAGCAAGACCATTAGATTACCAACACTGGCTGTGGAATAGGTGACAATGTTTTTGTTCCGATAATTTCTATCTTTGGTGCACATCACCATCAAAACTGGGACTAGTCACACACTTGTATCATGCAATAGCCTTAGCCCAGAACATAAACATTTGGCACATTTGTTAGAATTGCAATCTTCCCAATCACTTCTGCATTATACACCTGATGGTGTGGTGCAGCTGCCTCTGTCCTTGCTGCATTTCAGCAGGAAATCCAATCTGATGACAGCTTGCAGAAAAAAATAGTTTTGCCTGTGCATGTGTAGAAATATTTCTGATACCAAATCCTTCCTTTTGGAAAAAATTCTCCTGGAAATTTCTCCCAGCATCTCCAACAGCAGCCTCCAAAAGCCTATTGCCTTTCTGTGCACAGCTCTTGGGCGGATTTTTGATGCTTCAAACTAGGTCAGATGCTCAGGAGGGTGCTTTGTAGTCAACAACCAACTTAGGAACCGAAATACTTAGTAAAAACCATAAATGTTTGGGTTGGTTACAGATGATAAACATTTTGGAGAGGAAAAACTTATATTAAACACATATAAATAGATCTGACAAGCTGTTTCCTAGGCAAAGCATCAACTTTGAACAGCTTAACCACATCAGGCACATTTAGGTGTTAGCTCTGTTTGCCTGTATACAACTGCAATGCAGGATGATTTTTAATTTTTGGCAGCAGATATGTATCGCAGTCATTGTTAGCAATTACAAAATCTAGGTTTTGTTTCCATTCACTTTTGGTTTTGTTTAGAAAACAACACAAATTGTTTTGGAAACGTCTCTCTCCTCTTGCAAAGTGAAATACTCTCAAATCCTGAACGGGGGAAAGGATAGAAGGGAGCAGAAAGTGATACAGCTACAGATTTCCCATAAAACTGGGATTCACAACCTGCTTTCCCAAACACTCAACAGCTCTGTCCAGTGACACTTCTGAGCACTAACTAACTTTGTTAAGACAGGGACGGAGGCTCCCGTTCCCCTGTGAGCCGCAGCCCCCCTGCCCACACGGCTCCTGCCAGGGCAGCCCCAGCTCTGGTGATCACACAGCGATTTATCATGGCAACTCCTGCCAGCCCAGGGGATGGTTTTCCTGCTGGAGGTTTCACTGTCTCCCAGCCCTCCAGCCCTCAAGAAGAATCCTGAAAGTACTATTCTACCCTGTGTAACTTTTCCATACCTTGTTGCAAGGGTTACAATGAACTAAAAGAGAAAACTGCTTTAAAGCAGATTTGGGTCCAACACATTGCCAATTAAGTTTTCCAAAATGGCCTTTGCTCCTGCATTTGTTCAGTCCTACACACTCCTCCATAGATGTATTATTTCTGTGTACCACATCAACTAACACAGCACACAAATCCTCAATGACTCTAAATTATACTGAGGGAGCTGCCGGTTTCTCCCAAGAAGCCAAAGATACAAAATCTGCTGATGTTTCTTCAGCTAAGGGCAAAGTGAAGCAACAGAAATGTATATGAGGTATACCTGTCACCATTTTCCAGATGAATCTGTCTGTCAAGGCAAAAGTAGCTTGTAGTTTGGTAAGAAAACCAGCCTGTATTTTTAAAAGCAGCAATATGTAGCTTTCTGTATGCTCCCTCACCTTGAATACCTGTACTTTCAAAATAAACCCCACTGAAGTACATGTTTAGCCTCATTTTTTCACCATTTACATAGAGGCTCCCCTTCAGCAGGCTATTTCACATCACACATGAGCTTCAAAAATAACCAAGGCCAAAAGAAATTGAAAGCCTGCAAGTTCAGCAGCCAAAAAAAATAAATAAAGTAGGATTTTGCAAATGTATTTAAAAATATGTTCTTAAATACTCTCTAAACATGCCTCTCACCATACTGGAGCCAGCTTAGTCCAGGACTGTGAACTAACACACCTAACTTGACTCCAAAGTCTGCTGGAGTTTGGTGCTTTGTGGGGGTTTTTTCTAAATCCTCACATCTGCAGAACGTCTCATGCTCATCTCGCAGAGCATCAAAGCTCATCCTGTTCAACATGCCAAGATGAGGAATGGACAAATAAAAGATGACATACAACAGAGCAAAATATTCTCTTCTTGAAGAGAAAGCAAACCCAAGTCTGAGAGGCAAAGATGCCCTGATGAAGCACAGCTGGATGCTGAACAGAAATGAGGATCACGTCTCAGTCTCTGGAGCAGTAATACATTCTGATCCGGAGTGATGCTGTCTCTCTCTCTCACGTATCTTCCCAAGAGGTAAAAAACTAACGTGTGCCAACAAATACCGTCCATGTAAACTGAAAGTTACCGAGTGCTGCCTTAGAGGCTCTAGGAACATAATTTTTAGCCACGGCAGAACTACTCCCGAGGGAAGCCCTTTACCAAAGGCTGCCCGAGAGGCGTTTTCCCAGGCGAGGGGGGGGATGCCGCGAGCATCGCGGGCACACGGCGCTGCCCGGAGCCGGCCGCGCAGCCCCAGCGCTCGGTGCCCGCGGCCGCGACACCTGCCGTGCCTCCCACGGCTCCAGCGCACCTTCGGCAGCT
>WAAG01026723.1:17346-39367 GCA_013390105.1 Tichodroma muraria | reverse complement strand
GGCCCCGCTGCGGGGCCGGGGCCTCCCCGCGGGCGCGCACGGCGCCGCACTCACCTGAGGAACATCCTCTGCGGGGACGCGGGGTGCCGGGGCTCGTGCTGTCCCTCCCGGTCCCACGGCTGCTGCGCTGGGGCCGCCCGAGGTCCGTCCCAGCGGGGCGCGGGGCCGCTGCTCGGTAACACTGCGCTAAGAAAGTTAAACGCACTGCAACATCCAGTACAGCTTAAGCTAATTCAGCCAATACAGAAAATGCCAACCTCCAACTAGAATAAATGGTCACTTGGTCATTGAAGCACTCAAAAATAAAGTAATGCTTCACCTACATTGACTGAAGAAGAGTAAAACCCCAGTGAACACAGAGAGGAATTCATTAAAAGTAAAAACCAAAGAAGACAGAAGCCACCAAAGGCTCTTCACCCTGCTCTATCCCTCATCTGCATTATGGTTTCCCACTAGGTTAACAGTAACCCTGCTTCCTTACAGGGTGCATTGGTGAGGCCAGCAAGGTAAGTACAAAATTCCTGGCGATAAAAATGCTTTGTGTACCAAGTGTTATTTAGTAAAATGCATCTGTTTTCTACTCGGTATTAAACTTAATTGCATAAAGATAGTCACAGTAATGAAATGGGTGGCACTTCCTTTAGCAGCTTGATACTTAATGACATCAAAGCCCGATGCCACTGAAATCCAAACCCCACTGCCAGCTAATGAAGGGCTTAACATGAAAGCCTCTGCAAAGAGCAAACCCAAGCCTCTGACAGGAACAGGAATGGTGCAAATGTGCAGGGATCTGAGATCACTGGCACATACCCACAGCACAGCAGGCAGTAATGATTATTAATTATTTAAGAAAAGAACATAAGAGCTCCAGCATAAGCTGAAAAAAAAATGCAGAAGCATTGCTCTGGGATCCTCCAGTTGGATTACTGTTAATTAGCACAGTACATGAGTCTGAGGGAAAGATCTAAAAGCATCTTATGCTAGTGGGAGCATATAATTAAGCCATCATTTGCATCCTTGCAATAGTATGAATTTCCTTACTGATAACATCATGAGCACAACACCATTTTATGACTAAGTACTGTCTAGCTCTCCTAATTCAGCTGGCTGACTGTGCAGCAGTTCAGTGCAATCTTACAGATCATCAATTTAACATCCTGCATTTATTTAGAAAGGGTTTTAGCAGGGAGAGATACCACAAGGCTTCCTCTAGCCTAGGAGAATTTTAGATTTATTTTCTTAAAACGGAGCTCCTGCCCCACCTTAGGTTATTCCCTTCAAGCTTACCGAGATGTTTAGCTATCAAGAAAGGTGACATCTTGCCATCAGTCACTTGTGCCATCGTAAGACATGATGGATGCTCAAGAGGCCTCTCAACTATGCTAGTTCTGCAAGAGATAGAGTAAAATATTGTCCATGTCTCACGGGGATGCACAGAGCCTCCCAAAGCAAGCAGAACGTAAAACTGCACTTGGTCAAATATGTTACCTTCCCAATCATCATGCTGCTTGACCTAACCCTCAGAAAGGGAATGTTAAAAGTTTAATTATCTAAAGGTTAAGTCTAACATTTTTACAAGTATTGTAAAAAGACTTGATATTATTTTACAGAAATCTATCAGATTAAATGCATTTTTCTTTTCAATAGCTTCTAATCTCTTGTTTAATGAGACTGCTGTTTATTCTAGTAAGCCAAAACTTCATGAAACCTCTTCCTCCAAATCCCTACTTGACTTAGAAAAATTCTCTCAATTCACCGTGTCCTTCCTGATCTCCAATTCTTTCTTAATCAGCTCTGAAATTCATTTAGGATTCCTTCACAGCACAGCTGCTTCCACCCTCCAAGTCCCTCTGTACTTGTTGGCATCCCCCTCTCATTAAGGGCTTCCAGCAGCATCTGCACACACAATCCCTGCTTTCATTATCCATGATTCAACCACACACAATAATGAAAACTTTCTCTCCAAGATGTGTGTGGTACCCAATGAAGGACTTGTTTTTAGTTTGGAATCTCTTTTTCTTTTGTTAATCTTTTGTACGTCAGACTTACTATGATAATTCAAATCCATCAAAATCATGCATCAATCCCATTTCAGCTGCTAATGATACAGCCTGAACTGCCTGGCCATAGGGTGTCATTAACACAGAGCTCTCCATCAAAATGAATTTGACTTTTACAGGCAAAGTAGCATGAGAAACTAAGGGATTCCTTAAGAAATCTTGTATTTTTTCTTCAACAAAAAATAACTTGCTACTTTTCCATTCAAGATCAAAGAAGGGAAATAATACATGGAGACAAAGATAGAAGAAAGAGAGACAGAATATTTGAAGCTTCAAATTTCTAACACTTTTTCTTTCAGATCAGTACAATCACTGAATTCACTCTATAGAGAAAGAAGATTAAAAAAAAAGGAGGTTATATACGGCCAAGAAAGGACTCTGGGAACTTTGCTGATGTGTTTAAAGCTACTGTACTTTACAATTCTTATTTCAGAAGTGAAATGATAAACAAAAAACAAAGCACTTTTAATCATCAAAGCAATGTATGATCAATAACAACTTCACAGCACTCAATATTTAAGGATCATAATCTGTATTTTACTCCAGGATAGAAAGATGTGTACAGAACGAATGATCTTCCCGAGTCCAACACTGAATGGGGGATGGAACTCACACATCACAAGCTTGTTTGTTAAACACAAACCCATGCTTTCATTTAGCAGTTGTTCTTTTGTTATCAGTTTTTATTTGAGGAAATTGTTATTATAATAAATAGATTATGGACTTTTTTCCCAGCCCCTGCAGAAACATTTGAGAAGGTGGTGGAGGTACACCCTAAGATTATTTAGCAAAATATTTAGCACAACACACCAGTTAACATACTATACCTGAAATCAATCTAACTATTTCAAGAGGTTACTTAACTATCTGTGAGGGTCAACACATGAATAGCTTCACATCAGCAGCAGCTTCCTTGTTAAATCACATTTATGGTCAGGGCGTTCTGCAGGACACAGCCAGTCTCTGGGTAGAGCTCTGATTTCTGACCCTTCACAGCTTCTGAGAAGTCTGACCCAACACACTGAATCTTACCATACTGGTCACTGACCTCAGTCTCATCTTTGTCCATCTAAACCACCAGAGATTCTTCCAAGAGCAGATGCAGCACAACGTTGGAAAGATGTTCAGTCAAGGATCAATTTAATTGGAAAGTTACGACTGCCCGCAGTACAGGAATTTGCAAAAATCCTGAAATATTTACAAACCAATTAAAAAAAGTTTCTCCTGGAAACCTCTCAAACTACAAGGAAAAAGATTTCCATGCCATTGTACTGTAAACTTTTTGTGAGTGCTGAGAGATTTAATTTACATAGTAATGCCGCAAGCAGGAGTGTATGGGGAGAGAGTTCCATAGCACCAGTAATGAGCAGAAAGGAAAAGAAGGCAGCTCCAGTCTCCACAGACTGTTTTGTTTCCCATAATTTCAGAGTCTAATAATGCCTTTTAATAAGCTGCTCTCAGCTATGAAGCTGCAATCAGCCTCTGTCAAAGGACACAATGCTGTCCCAGATAAGAAAATAGTTCTGCTGAAATGGACAAAAGACCCTTCCTCAATAAAGGCTTTTCAAAAACAAGGAGAAAAAAGTTCTACCGCTGAAAAACAAATTATGCTGTCTATACCATGTATCCTTTTATTTCTTAAATGCTAGATGTCAAAAGTATATCTGTTAAAGCAAAATACAGTCTAGAAACACATTTCCTAGTCTACTCCAGTCCTAGTTTACAATTAGACAAACCTAAGTACACTCTTAATGACAACTGACCATGTTAATTTTCTGTTTATAGTCCATGCTACCCACTTAAGTCTCTGAGCTAAAAATTCAACTACATGAGATTTCAAATCCTCCTATGCCAAGTTTATTCAGGATCCAGTGGAGACACAGACCCTCCCCTCTCCATAGCACCACCTCTGAGACTGAGCAACACTTGCATTGACCACATAACGGGAGCTCCCCCCCCTTTTAAAACTTGTTTCCACTTTCAAGCTGTTTCATGCCCCCTCTGAAATAACAGCAGCGTGCAGTTGTGCACCAGAGCTGAAGGAAGAGCCTCGGAAAGAGCATCTCATTGCCATGTCCTATCAATTCCCAGTCCTTTCAATACACAAGGTTAAATGACTCCAGACGCCTCCCCACAGGGCTGCCATTGTCCTCAGCCAGGGCTGGGACACAAAGTGCTCATTCATGTGCACGGCCAACAAGCAGCCAAGGGCCAGTGATCAGCATCCAGGCTCATTTTGAGTCTTCTGCAAACAGTTTGTAGAAAGATGGCATTTCAATAAACTACATCCATTTTCCAAAGCTTCAATGTGTTCCTAGCACAAACCACTTAGTAGGGGGTCCAGACAAAAATTAAGACAATGTGAAGAATAACCCAGAAAAAAATCATCAGGAGCACTTCTTAAAAAGATCTGCTTGCTACAACCACATGCAAAAAGATTAAGTTTTAATAGTTAGAGAAATACACATTCAGAAAAGTTCAAAACAGCTGACTCTTTCCAAAGACAGTCATACCATGCTTTTGTTTTAGAGTTCCACTCAGTGTTCAGCCTCAGAGCTTGTATTACTTAAGGGGTAGACACCAAGGTTCCAAAGTGCACTTAAGGCTGTTTACTTTGTATCTTCTGGTTAAGGACCCAAGAGCTTTAGGACTTGTTTTTTTTTTGTTTTGCTTTGCTTTTTTTCAACACGTTAGAAATAGAAAAACCAAACAAAGTATGACCAAAATCCAATGCTGCTGATAACTGGAGACACAAGCCTCATGAACCTCTTCATTGTTTTGCCTTTTCTACTTCAACACTTGCAAGAGCAAAGACTTTGTCTCCTGATCCTGAGGGGGGAAAAGCATTTTCAGTAAGTATCAGTGGAAATTGTGAATTACCTTATACACAATTTAAGTCAAGCAAAACATCTGAGATCCAAAGAAATCAAACCTTCATTGTGAAAACTAGAACACTTGAGCTAATTGGAAAAAAAAAAACCCATACAGGCTTGCCAGGTCTAGAGCAGCCATGTCCTCTCGGGCCTGGCTGGGATGGAGCCCCCTTTCCCCCAACTTCTCATGTAGAGCTGTGTTTGCAGCTGGAATGGTGCTGGTAACACCCTCCCCCCCAGTCCCGGAGTCCCCCGTTGAACGAGAGGGTTCTCACCTTGCTTGCACTGGCAGGGAGAGCAGAGCTGAAAGGCAGGGCACTCAGTTTATTTGTACCCTGAGCTAGTCTGGCACGTTCCTGCCATTCATAGCTCTTTCATCCCAGTTTTAACTACTGCTACAATGAACTGTCGTGCTTATTTAAAGCCTTTTGTAACTGAACTCCTGATCTTGTCGACACAATCAGAGGTATGACAATCATGGCAGGAAGAGTGCTTTAAAGCTGTACTTTGACAATGTGCCAATAACTGCCAAATTCTCTGCATCAAGCAGAGGACAAGGCTCTCCTGAAGAGAGTCTTTAATGCAAAAAAGATCTGTGTTTAATTCTAAGAGCAGCATCTCTGCTTGAGACAGACTATTCAAGCCTTCAGCATGATGGACACCCTTGGCATTTCATGGACGTTTGGCATTGGATTTATTTGCTGTTACTTTTTCCTCATGATAGTGTATCAGAGTTTCATTGTTAATAAAACATATATCAACACTTAATGACATGAATCTCTTGTTCATGTTTTCTCTTTCATAGGGGAACCAGACATCAGTGTTCAATGTGGCAAAGGAATCAGAGGTTATGAGAATGAAAACTTACCAAGGTCAGTGGAGACTCTCTCAAATTGGCTCAGGGCTGTACCAGCATTTGTTGACAAGAACATCTCATCATCACCAGTGAGCTAAATCAAAAAACACCACAGCTGTGAAGCTGATACCCTAATTGTGCATATTCCCACCTTCTACTTGTGCACCTACATGAGCTAGGACAGGTTACAGCAATTGTCCATTTGCAGCTTTTAAGCGGCAGTGTTATCTACCATACTGAAACCTAAAACAAAACCAGAAGCTACTTCCCCTAGCACTGAATTTTCCTTCCCTGGCTCCTGTCAGCCCAGGCAGGACAGCACGTGCAGTGTCAGACATGCCTGCACACGCAAGTTTCAAGTTCATTTCCAGCAGTCATTTTTCATTAAGAGGTCACACTGTACTGTGTACCTAAACTATGCCAAGGTGTCAATAACCTTTTTGTCACATGGTCAGTACAGTAATGAACTAAGATCTAAGCTTACTTCCTATCATCTACTGAGGAAAGCAAAAAAAAGCAGTCACTGCCAGCTTTGACCATGTTAAGAGACAATGACCTAGAAATGGTTCTGTTCCTTTAAAGTGACATTTCCCCATGTATATTTTACTTTTATGTACATGCTCTGATGCCTTGTGACAGATGCCCATAAAATATTTAAAATAATGAAGCAGTAACCTACATTTGGAAGGTTCAGATATTCTAAGTTAAAAGTCACTCATTTAATTAGCCTCAGATACACATCTTTATTACAGCAAAGCATGTGTGTCAAACTCTTCACAGTTTGCGTCAGTTTATTTATTAGAAATATAAAAATCAGGTACAGATATTCAGAACGATGTCGGAATGAAGGAAAACATATTACTTACCTGCCTTTGCTGGCTTTGTAAGCAAGCATACAGCTACTTAATATTTTGCGTTGTTGTGCAGACAAACATGCAATATTTGCTGTCATTGTTCACACCCAGAACAGATGTGAGACTGCTGTCCTATCAAGCCCTCTCTGCAACAGGCTACTGGTTATTTTAAAAGATTAAGAGGATAGGTCAGAGTGTGGTGAAGTGGCTTCATGTTGTGGTCCAAAGAACTCATTCCAAGAGGATTAGAAGATAACATCATGCATTCAGTTCACAATCTTAACTAGCCTTTACATATTTGCAAAACATTTTTTTTCCTCTGACAGTCAAGCAATAAAATATTGTGAGGGAAAGCCTTTGCTTTGGAAACTACTTGGATTGCAGCTCCTTTAAATACTGCACTTGATCTTTTCCATTACATTCTTCCATTTCCCAAAAAAGCTTAAATACAGAGATACACAGCAACCCATTTTCTTCATATACCATCCACAAAGAGAAGTAACTTCTCTTCCTCCCTCTGGTGGCAAACCCAGGGCTTTTTCTGCCACTGATGGATCACTGGGGCAACAATGAATTTATCACTAATCTCTCCAATTCCTCTATCTCATACCCAGGGGTAGGCATAATCAACAATATAAAAATGAAGCTGGATACATGTCAGAGGTCTTGAATAGTTCCTGATGAATTGGTGGTAGATGGCCAGTACCACCAATGTTGTTGGTGTTTGTTTTGGATGGCCACCAATGTTGGCTTGTTTTGTAGCTTTTATAAATATGATCACCTTGTACTAGCTGGTGTGTGATTCATGCATACAGGCCACCAAAGGAAGTATTTAAAAGCAGAAACAGCCTTATAGAAAGGTACCAAACCATTTGATACGTATTCAGCTTCAGAAAGTTTGACATTTATGCAATAAAACAGCAAGTTGCATTTCATCATTTGCCTATAAAAATTGTAATTTCTTATTTTAATTATTTCTCATTCCTCCTAAATTGGCAGAAAATTCTATTCACCTGACTATCATACCAACCCCTTACCTTCTCACCAAGCTTTCTGAGGGCAGTCAGGATTTCCAGTTTCTGTTGGGTGTACAGGTCTCGTGGCAACTTCCCAACCATTAAGTCTCTGTCCATCTGCACACCAGGGGGGAAAAAAGTCAAAATATATAAGCTTCCCATTATTTCACTCAGCACAACAGCATGAGAAATGCAACAGCCTAAAAATTATCATCAGTAGTCATGGACCCACAGCAGTAAGAGACAGAGCTATCTATGACTTAAAAGAAGTCTGTAAAGCTCTTCTGAACATTCAGCAAATTCTCTGTACTCCTAACCATGACTTAATTAGTTTCTCCAAACTTGGATCTCTTTTTATCAAAGAATGATAATCATTTAAAATTATATATTCACACATCATTGGTACATGGAAGAATCACATTTGATTTCACTTTATCTGGATCTTCATTTTAGATTTCTGAAACATCAAGTGCACTCTCCAGTCCTCAGTACAATCACAGACTTTCTATTTGCAATTTCCTCAGTTCACTCTGTTAATTCCATTTTTGCTTTGAAGCAGGAAGATAGAAGAAATACACATGGTTGTCCCCATTACTTCAATAAACATTTAAAACTGAACAAATTCTGAAAGAGAACTTCTCCATCTTTTTTGGACTTTACGACCAAGTTTTCCAGCACACTCAGTGCTTTCCTTGCAATCATTACATACTTGAATCAGTCTGCCTCAAATAAACAGTTTTTGCAGTAAAACAGAAGCCTTCACCTCTGCCAGCCTTGTCCTCAATTGCCTTGGCTGCTTCTTTGCAAACATTCTAATCACTTCTGGAGTCTTAAATGCTTGGCTGATGGCTGCTTGTATTGCCTGCAAGAAGAGCAAGAATGATCAGGACTAAGAGGAATCACAAACTACAGCAGCAGGATGAGATTAGTGAGGGCCGGAGAGCATCATTAGTATCCTCTGCATCATGTGATACACAGAGCTCATCTTTTTTTTAATAAACATGAAGTGAAATAAAAAACCCAGAAAACCCCTACCTTTATGGAAGGCTTAAAGAATACTCTAATTAATGTAACTAGACTGAGAAAGCTGTGAAACTCATTACTGTTCAGGTCTTAATTTCCTACAGTGTTAAGGTTGTAATTCATCAATGGGGTTTTTTCCCTTTTAAAATGAAGACACCTATCCAAGTTTTTTACATATACAAGTGTATTAAATTATAAAAAAACATTAGTTACATAGATTTAGATTTCACATAAAAATTATAGTGAATCACTTGTATCTATTTGCTGTTTCATCAACTCCAGGCAGAACATGAACTTTTTTAGCAACACATCATCCTTACCAGTTGCATGCCACTGAGCTCATCCACCAAAGTCATATCTCCAGACATAATCTTCTTCAAGGAATCATTGAACTCACTCAGCTGCTCTAGAGTTTCTTTTTTGGTCTCTTCGTACTCATCTGCATCCAGCTCCTCTCTAGGGATGACCCAATTAGACACATTAAGTCACAGGATTTGACCTGAGACATCCCATGGAGCAAACGGCAGTGGGCCACATCCCCAGGCTGCACTGAGGAGTTCCCATCTCTGCAGACTGCTCTGCTCTGGCCCTCTCAGCTCCTATCCAGCTCATGCATTGCTTGGGTTTGCACCCCTCCCAACCACCTGCGGTGCCTGTACAGTCACTGATGATAAAAAAGCCCTAACAATAAACAAGATACCTCACACCTGGAGCAGTATTTAGAAGTATTTTCGGATCTCAACGAAAATATAGGTGAGATTGTCTTGCCCCAAGCTCCAGTGAATGAGATTATCTGAGAAGCCTATCTCCTCACCCAAAGCCATCCACTTAAGAATAACTGATCCTGCTGTCTAAACCCTGCCCAATTCCCAGAACAGCACCACCACCCCTTAGCAGTTCTAACTGCTCTTGAAAAAGATCTGCACTACTTGGACAAGTTAGAACTAGAGTCAGAGAAAGCATCTAAACACAGGCTGTTTAAATGCAACAACTAAAACAGATAAAAGCCCAACCTTCTTGATAATTCACTCTCTCAAACTGTATCAACCACAGAAGACTAATACAAAATCACATGAAAAGTTAGACAAACTAAAAAGAAAACAATGCAATCCCCACAGGCATCCACAATTAGAAGATAAACCAAAAGAGCCACAAAAGCTATTTGTTCACTGCTATTAAAAATCCCATAGAAAACCTGATTTTTGTGAACAGCTATTAAAAGTTTAAAAGTCACACTGAATCGCAACATTTCAAAGAAAATACTACGTATTTCTGTTTGCATTTTTCTCAGATATATAAAACAATCTTAATAAAGGTTTTTGAAAGTAATTTTTACTATCTGACACCAATATCCTACCTAATTTAAAAACAGAAAGTCACAGCAAAACACAAAAATAAATAAGCCCCCCCAACATTTTTGAAAGGTACTTCTTTCTTCTGCCAAGCACTTAAGAAAAATACTACCATATAAGAGGAAAGCAACTATTTTTATTACCTGCATTCTTCCAGATCTTGAAGTTGCTGCATTAATCTGTCCAACTGCTCCTCCAGGTTTTGTTTGAGTTTACTGGTCTCTGTTGTTCCTCTTGAAGCCATTTTCTGTTTTCACATGAAAATGTTTTTACATGACACTCCTAAGAGAAAGTACATTTTATTGTTTGCATCAACAACTTAAAACGTATTTAAAATGCTCTAAATATTAAAACTATGCAATATCTTGCTGATGGAATGTTTTATCACAACACCCGGAGATCCCTGCAGTGGAAATACAGAAACACCAGGCTGGGTGTACAGAATTATCTTCATATCAATCCCTGGCGGTTCATATCCCTGGCGGTTCACCAGGGAACTCCAACAGCCACAGCACATAAAATCAAGCGAGTGTCAAATCAAGCAGCAATTAGTGAAGTACAGAGGCCACGCTATACGAAACAACAGATCCGACTCTCAGCGGCCCCTTGGAACACTGATCAGGAGACAGCCCGGGCGCAGGTATCTGAGGCAGCACCAGCGGCTGCGGAAAACCAGCGCTCTCGAGAGGAACCCCGCGCCCCCCGGGGACCGTTCCGGGGCGGACACAGCGGGACATGCCGGCCTCGCAGCGGCTCTGGGGGCCGCGCCACCGCCGGCGAGCGGCAAGGAACCGCGGCCCTCCCTCCGGACAGGGCGAGCGCGGAGCGCCAAGCGGCCTGCGGGGACGAGAANCGGCCGAGCGGGCACAGCGCGGCGGTGAGCGGGGCCGGGGAGCGGGGCCGGGGAGCTGGCACAGCGCCGAGGGTGAACGGGGACGGGGAGCGAGGCTCACCGGGGATGGGCGGCGGCGGGGGGTGCTCGCTGGGCGGGGACCGTGCAGGCCCCCGGGGGCGGAGAGCTGCGGGAGGGTGTTAGTGAAGCGTCCAGCGACGCCCTCATGATGCTTGTATTCTATATATATACCGATATCTAAACATATTTGACAGATATTTGCCTCTGAAACATACATGAGATTGAGCAAAGCATCCTTACCTGCTTATCCCCGGAAGGTGACTGGCAGGCTGTCATCCAGAGCCTTCCCAAGACCCACTGTAGGCATATTTCGTGTCTTTTAATGCAAGGTGAGTTTATGAGGCAATGATTGCCTGTTTCTGTAAACTGTAAAATTAGCAGCATGGAAAGGGACATTTGAATAACTCCCGAAAAGGCACTCTATATTTCCATCTTCAAATTTTCTACTTTTTTTGCACTTTTTCTTTTTTAAGGAAAAAAACAATCTTTTTCAGTTTTGCAGCATGAGTCACTCTGTTGAAAGTAGGATTAATGCATTACAAAAGCAGTCTAATTCCTCTCCTCCCTGTTCCCATAGTAACTCTCCTAGCTGTACCCCTGTGAAGACTGCATTTCTAGTACCACTAGCCCTTCCACTGCTGAGCTACTCTGCAGTAATGAAGACTATTTTAAAAGTTTGTGAAACTATCGAAAGCACCGAAAAGTACTAGCACTTACAAAATAGGAAGCCCTGCAAGAGTTCCTTTTATCCGCGGGCTGTTTGATGTTAGGACGCAGTCACTGTTACGAGGGGTGGCTGTGGTGGTGTCTCAGCGCTGAGGCTGCTGTGAACATCACTCAGCCTCTCTGTAAGGGAGACACAATGTGAGCGTGACCCGGTGGGATTTTTCCAGGTGGTGGTGTTGCTGTAGAAACAATGGCAGACAATTCTGTGCTCCTCAGGATGTCTCAGACATCTCACAAACAGCAACAGCCCATTTGCAGTTCTTCTTTGTTAGGCCAGATGTGAGAAAACATCATGGCAAGCCAGAATATTCTCAGGAAAGAATACAGAAGCAAAAATGTGTGTGAGGTGTGAGGAGAAATTCAATGATAAATAGTGAAATTTCCTTATTTCCAGCAATTCTTAAGCAGCTTTTTGAAATTGAAGCTCAGAACTGGAACAGAACTGTGGTATTTTAGAAAAGGAGAAACCCCCCAGTATTTGGTTGCAGCTTTTACTAAACTTCTGTAATTTACTATTCTTCTCTCACCTTTTCCACTGATATACCTAACATATGCTGCAACACAAAGCAGACTGACTTTTCTTATGTTTAGTCCATAGTACTCTTCACACATATCGTGCTGAATTGTATAAATTACCCCCTTTACATTTTATATTTCAGAAAATGTAAATAAATCCCAAATGAAGAAATGTTGATGCTGTTCTCCTCCAGAATTTAATACAATATATGTTATTGTTAATCTTGGTTTTACAGATCATCTGGAAAGGCTCACTGCAGTTTAGAGTAGCAAGACTAGGAATGGTCACAGGATGTTCTATTTCTCCCTATAAGCATTAGAAAGAAGTTACTTAACAAGGAAGTTCCCTGCCCACATGTCTCTTGGCAGTTGAATGGCACTGGCATCTTAAAAAAGGTGCAAAATTCTAATAAAGTTTGTCCTGCAATCAGGACAGATAATCTCTCCACATGAAGTTTAAAAGCATGAGCTGCTTTTTTTCAGAGTGGGCAGTGTGCTATCCTCTTTGGGCAAGCAGCCTCTTTGCAATGATTTCATATTTTAATCACTTAGAAATTGGACAAAGAAGTGTCACATGAACAGTCACAGGCCAGGTTGATGGAAGAAAAATACGGCATTCAATTTGATCTTGAAACTTTATCTTCTGCTTATTGGCAGCACAAGTAACTATAACTCTTTCTTATCCCATTTCTTGTAGTGGCTGGTACCTGGCACCAGCATTCTCCACTTGGCTCCGTGGCTGTGAGGAATGGCGATGGAAGATCCTGACAGCAAGACTGAAGTGGTACTGCTGGCCTGCGGGTCCTTCAATCCCATCACCAACATGCACCTGAGGCTGTTCGAGCTGGCTAAGGACTACTTCCATGAAACAGGTAGGATGGTAATTTATATAATTTGGAATAGCTTTGATAACCAGACACTTAAATGTTAAGGTGAATACTTTGTGTCTGTGAATGCTTGTTTGACAGTGACAGGTGTTTTTGGAAATGCTAATTAGATATTGAAGCTGATGTGTGTTTATGTCTTATACTAAACCATGTAGGCCATTATGAGAGAACTCATATATGTGTTGCTTATTACTGATTTTAATGAGCTAAAGCACAGGGTTTATAGTTTATAGAAATATATCTTTCTGATATATCTTACTAACTCTTTCATTGTGCTGCCGTGACAGTGCAGAAGTCTCCTGTATTTTTCCACAGGGCTGGCTATCAGCTGCCCTAGATTGCTGATTGCACTGGACAATGGTTATGTCACAGGTTAAATACAATGCAGGGGAAGTAACATCTGCTCAACCACTTCTCATGTTCTTGTGTGATGTTTTCATTTCTTGTGGTTTTTTTCCACAGGAAAATACAAAGTAATCAAAGGCATCATTTCACCAGTGGGTGATGCATATAAGAAGAAAGGTCTGATCAGTGCGAATCACCGAGTGACTATGGCAAAACTGGCTACAAAAAACTCAGACTGGGTGGAAGTTGATGATTGGGAAAGCTGCCAGAGCGAGTGGTTGGAAACACTAAAGGTTTTAAGGTATTCTTCAGCCAACCTCTAAAAAGTCTCATGAACCTATAGAAGGATTAGGAATGGTGTTAACTCCAACAAGTTGGAATAATTGCAGAGATAGGTTCTTTGGTAGGCCATACTATCCCGATTTTTTCCTACATCTTTAAAATACCTAAAATATATCTGTTTTACAGGTATCATCATCAAAAGCTTTTATCTGCTGATGTCACTAATAGTCTGCAGGATGCTGTACCCATAACAAAGCTGGGACGGAAGAGGAAACAGGAACCAAATAGGCATGAGCCCATTAAAAAGAAAAATCAGAGTCCGGTTGTAAAAAGTTAAGTCTGTTTGCAAATTAGATGGTTAATGATCCTTGTTGTTTCAAGAGAATTGCACTGATGAGATACTTTTATGGTAGCTCTTGGTTCTGATGTCACTCAGTAACTTTATTCCTTTAGATTCCACAGCATAAGGCATTAGATACCTTTAATGAAGGGACTCCCATAACCTTTATTCAGAAAAATCCTGTGTTATGGCTACTAATTATATATTATATACTCCGAATATTTTTTAAAATTTTGTTCCATTGTCTCATCTTAACCAAAGATACAGAGAGAGAGAGAGAGAGAAGAAATTAAATGTTCCTGTCAAGTTTACTAAAATCTGCCAAGTCCTAAACCAAGCCCTATTTCTCATGTAGTTTTCTCTTTAAGGTGTCCCACAGGTTAAACTGCTTTGTGGAAGTGACATGCTGGAATCTTTTGGGATCCCCAATCTGTGGAAGTTGGAGGACATCACTGAAATTGTGGAAAAACACGGCCTTGTGTGTATCAGCAGGGCTGGAAACAACGTTCAGAAATTCATCTATGAATCTGATATTTTGTGGAGACATAAGAATAACATTCACCTTGTGGAAGAATGGATCACAAATGATATTTCCTCCACCAAGATCCGGAGGGCCCTGCGGAGGGGCCAGAGCATTCGTTACCTGGTGCCGGACGTGGTTCGGGCGTACATCGAGAAGAACAGGCTGTACAGTCCCGAGAGCGAGGACAGGAACGCGGGGGTGCTCTTGGCTCCCTTACAGAAACATGCCAGTGACCCCAAGAGCTCACAGGCACTCAACAAGTGACTTACTGTCTGCTGTGGAAAAAAACACATTTCAGTGCAGGGAAGTGTGTTTTCTAGGGCTTGGTTGGGGTTTTTCTTAGGTAAATAGTGGGCTAATTCATCTGTAGTTAGTAATGAGGTTTGGTGCACTCAGTGGTTGGACCTACACAACCTTTTTCAAATCCAGTAATAAGATTTCTACATTTTAATGTTTTGTCCCAGTGCACTGAAGTGATTATAAGAATTCACATCGGTACATGAAAATTGCAAAGGTAAAAGCAAAACAAATGAAAATGTTCTGATTAGTTTTAACTTGAACTGCTCTGCTATTTATAAAACAATAACACAAATATTTTGAATAACTTACAATGTCTTAACAAAGTTATCTGGTTTTTCAAGATGTACCATTTACTTTGAGTAAATCTATGTAATTTTTTTTTTTTTAATTGCCAACATATGGTTCACCTCAAAAAAATTATTAAGCTCTATCCTGGAAGGGAAGAATTTCCTCCTGGCTGAAATGGTGCTAGGTATAGCATACTTTGAGCTGCTTGCCTTTGAGATATGCAGCTGCTTGTTTGCTGTCATGCAATCTGCTTCCGGAAATGTCTTGTACTTTACTTTTCCATCTATGTTTCCAGGGTTGTAATGTTAAGCTTAGTATTGTTTCTGATGGAAGGACAAACCTACCTCAGGAACTGATTTAAAGCCATTGATTTAATAGATAGAAAGTAATAATAGTGTCATTGCACTGATTCTCAAATACTTGTCCCTTTATTACAAATAATAAATTTATTTCATGTAATAAAGTGTCTTTTACTTTTGAGACGTAAGTAGAATATAATTATATATAGCCAGAATTGTTTTCTGTTACTAGAGAAAATGGTAGAATATCAATACTGATCATAAGTGAAATATTTTTCTTTGCTAGAAATCTGGGTTTGAATCTAACAGTCAATTGTCTATATTATGTGAACATAAGCTAGAGAGGCACTGTGGCTGTTGTGGTGATAGAATTCTACCTCCCTTTGTTTGCTGCTATCTCATTTTTGTTTGGACATGCCTTATTAAGAATGCCAAGGTTTGCAAGCCACTTTCTCATGGGCCAACATCTTCATGGGATCTCCACAAAATCTGGTCATGTTTTTCAGATCAACAAACCCAGCTGAATGTGAGACTCTCCAGGTAGGTGGCCAGATGCTGTTGGGCAAGGCTAGAAGCAGAGACATGTTCCATGGTCATGACAACTGGGTATGGACCCTTGGTTTTACTGATCCAGGAACCTGCCTGTTACAGCACTAGACGTAGTTGCACGCTGGCCATCTCCTGTTCCAGTCAGTTGCAAACCAGCACCACAATCAGTGCTGGGGCTGTCCAAGGATGCCAGACAGGTTAAACTTTCAGGAGTGGACTCTTTCATCAGACCTGAAAGAGAACACAAGGCCCTTTCACCACACGTGTCATTTAGACTCCAAATATTTTATTAATGCTGCAGCAGGACCCCTTGATCTCCTTCTGTAATTAGGCTACATCCCTAAGAGAATGTGTTAGATGCTCAGTGCTTCACAGCAACTAGGATGGAAATGGAAAAAAGTATTTCCAGAAAAATAAAATCAGAAATTTGAAGGGGGAAAGAAATGAACCATCATAGGATGTGGCCAGGGCACTAGACAGTTCTTAGAAGCTCCATAGGCAATTCTGTGGCTGAGGCTTGAAACAGTAAACCTGGTGCCCTTTAGAGGTCTTTGTATGAGGTTTAAGTACTGATTTACAGAAAGAAGGACCACACCCCAGACTATCTGCATAATTTAAATTAAAATGTTATAGTTGGACTTTGACACAGGACTTACCAAGTACTGACTTCTCTTTGCTTGCAAGAGTCGGTAGTATTGCAACAGTACTTTACTACCATAACCTCAGAACACCAAATTGTGGGTGAAATGTTACTGTTTGAGTGGAGAGGAAACAGTAATTTTAATTTCTCAGTGCCATTCCTGGTTTAGTGTGGGTTAGAGAACAATATCCAGCTGCAAACAGGAAAGAAGCTTTGACGTCCTGAGTTCCTACTCGCATGATTCTGTGAGTCATATGGATCAAACTGCCAGCTCCAAAAACGGAGCTAAACTTTGGGGAAGCTTCTCTGCAAAACATTACCCTTCTTCTTCACCCTAATACAAGTCAATAAATAAATGTAGTAGGTATAAGTGTATAAATCCTCTAAATCCCTTATTTCCTTATTAAATAAGGAAATAATTAATCCCTTATTAAACTCTAAATCCCTTATTTCCTTGCAGATTCCCTAAGTCCTTTCTCTTCAAAGTCAAGCATTTTTTATTCCCTCTTCGAAATGCATTCCTGGGTCATCAGGGATTTCTAGGACTTCTTTGCTGAAGGTGAAGTCCAACACAAGCTTATCTGCTGCGTCATGTGTTCTACTGCCTGTGTGTTCTGCCACAATGTGATGTAATAAAGCATCAGTGGGAACAGCTCCTGTATCAGCTCTCCTTCATGTGTCAAGAACAGAAAGCAAAGGCAGGAGCTACATCTCCTATATACACAAGATTACTTTTTTCATTCTGTTAACGCTTCACTTCAGACATAAACCAACATGATATAGTTCTTATCTCTGCGGCATAGGTATTGCTTTAAAATTTGTTGATATAATACAATCCACAGTTTAAAAGTCAATCTGTGTCTGTTCAAGTGCAGCATGTCTTTCCAGGGGTACATCACCTTTTCAACAAATATCTGGATTTCAGATCATAAAGCCACAGATCTAATAAACTTGCAGGAAATCTTAATAAAGACAAAATCATTGCCTTTAAAGTATACAAGATGGACAAAATGGTTTAAACTAGTTTTTGGCTTGCATTGTGGCTCTCAGGCTGTTAACATTTACTCCACACAAAGATTTCAGACACGGTGAACTTTTCCCTCCAACACAGCTGAAGCCATTCTACAAATCCCCTCTCACCCACTGGCTCAGCAGTAGCACCCTTCCCCTCCAGTAGAAAGGTCCTGGGATGTAATCCCACCCACGGGCTGCCTTATAAAAGGCCAGGCTAGAAAAGTACATTTGTGTTTTTGACTGGATCTTCCTTCTACTGTCTGGCAATGCCTGTGGATTTCAGTGGAACCTGGAACCTTGTCAGCAATGACAACTTTGAAGGTTACATGGTGGCCTTAGGTAGGTGAAAATACCTGCTTCTGACCTTCCTCCCTTCTCCCATAAGGGTCTTTTGAATTTTAAGGACTGCCTTTATTTCACCCTATTTAAGGTATAGAATACAGAGAGTTCTTGTTAATTCTTTCATTGCCTTTCCTCTGACAAAGGAGGAGGATAGGCATTAACCTCTTGCTAAGTGGGGGTTAAGTCTGAAACCAAGTTTGTGTGTCTCTGGGGGGAAAGCCAACTCTCTCCAGGAGTCTTCTGGCTCAGTCCTGGAAATCTTACATAGGAAATGTGCAACAACTGAGCAAACTGATTTTCAAAGAGTAAAAAGTACAAGACGACAACTTAATTTGTGTAACATGAAGCTTCAAACAAAACGAAAGGTTCCAATAAAACGACAAAATGCTGCATAGCTGTAAGGTAAAACTACCTAAGAAATGCTTCTGGTAGTAATAAAGGTTAATTTCTGGCTGCCAGAATGGCTGGTGATAAATGCAACTGATATTTTTGCCTTCTGTCCAAGGTATTGACTTTGCAACACGCAAAATAGCAAAAATGCTGAAGCCTCAGAAAGTGATCAAACAAGATGGTGATTCATTCTATATCCATACCACTAGCACATTCAGAGATTATTTGCTTGAATTTAAAGTTGGAGAAGAGTTTGAGGAAGATAATAAAGGCCTGGATAACAGAAAATGCAAGGTAAGAGTGAATATTTGAGGCTGTGACAAAACTAAGATGCCGTGATCAATCCAGATACTGAGCTGAAATCGTTTATAATATTTGTAGTGCAAGACAGCAGTAGGAGCCTGTGTTACGGACAAGAAGCGTCACTTTCACTCAGGAGTAATATCAAGGCCCTCTTTTGTACATTTTCTACAAGTATTTTGCAGAACTGAGACAGACATGCAGAAACACCTTTTTATTCCCTGTTCTACAGAGCCTCGTTACCTGGGAAAATGACAAGCTTGTCTGTGTCCAGACTGGTGAGAAGAAGAACAGGGGCTGGACTCATTGGCTTGAAGGGGATGACCTCCACCTGGTATTGACTTCAGATTCCTACTAATTATATCTCTGAATGGCGAAAATTAGATTTATAATGTGGTCATGGTGTGCACAAGTCTTCTAGCTCTGTAGGATGTGGAATGGATGGTACATTGTGAGCACATTCTGCATTGAAACAGCTTCATTGTTTCACTGTAATGTGTAGTTAAATTCGGGGTGTTAAGTTATAAGTTATAATATACTATTATATAATAATTATGATATACTTATTATATAATAATAAGTTATTAGNTTAGCATGGCCAGAGCAGTGGCAAAGGATCTGTGTTCAATTTTGGAAGCAGTTCCTTTGATTACTATATATATATATGTACATCTTGGGTTTTCTTTTTCTTTTTTTTTTTTTTTTGTTTGTGGTTTTGTTTTGTTTTTTTGGTAGGAGCTTCGTTGTGAGAATCAAGTATGTAAACAGGTCTTCAAGAGAGCTTGAATTTGTGTGGTGTGCTGGGTCCTGCCTGTAGGGACAGCTCTGCATAGGAGACTCCTGTCCAGTGAGGGCTCTATGGACAAGAACCGACTCCTGTACCTATTAACCTGAATGGTCTGAAATTTCTGGCTCGGGAAATAAGTCTGCTGTTGCCAGTGTTAAAGGTCTGATTTTTGCTAATAAATGCCCCAAACCAAACTAATATTAAGTACCTTGCTTTTGAATATGTTTTTGGAGGAAAAAAAACCAACCTGAAACATAAGTGATGAGGCCTGGTTCTCTAGGTAATCAAAAGTCAATTAAAAGAAGGAAACCTGCCGATTCTAAGAGGTATGTCAACATCAAACAAAACAGGGGGGGTAGGGTGCTGATAGAGGAGGGGAGATAACAAATAGTGAAGCCAAGGACAAAAGGTATGGATTTATTTCTCAAAACCCTTCTCTTTAAGGTGTAGACTACTACTTTACTTGCTTGAGTGTTTCAAGCTGTAGTGTGAGGGCACATATTGTGCCAGAGCTGCTTTATTCTCAAAAATAATTAAGTTGAACTTACCAGAGGAAACAAGGCTGTGGTCAAATACCAGAACTATGAAGATGGGTCCAAGTGATCCACGAAGATTCCAGTCTGCAAAAGAATTGAACTCTGTAAGCACATATACAGGGGGGAAACACTGCTGCTTTAGTTCAGCTTTGTTTGCATACAACTGTTAATTAGATTAAATGTTTTTCTTTATGACCGTGTACAACATTGCATAGAAAAGTTTTTCTTGCGTGAACATGTAAGTTGTCTGATAAAGTAGGTAGTTACAAATTAAATGAGTTGCTGCATATCCCTCGCTGCATGTTTCTGAAGAACTGTAGCTTAAGCTCAGTAACTTAATTACTTTATATGAAAAAAATAGTCCCTGACATTTCAAAACAAGTAGCACCACCTATCCGATACTTCTTATCGGTTCAAAATGCTTAAAGCCACCACCAGAGTCAGACAAAATCTGTTGAAGCATGGAGGGCCTTTGGTTAGATTGTATAAATTTCAGCCGGTTTCCGGCTGAAAATAAAAAGGACCAATAGTCTTTATACAGTTAGGGAATTGTGGGACCCAGCAGTAAAATGCCTGGTGTTCATGCTATGGATCCTGACAAGTCTTCCTGCTGGAACTGAGTGGTTTCATTTGCTTGAAAACAAAATTGCCGTTGGAATGTTAGCAGAAATCACAAATTGGGCAGCAGTCCCGCTGACATCCGTTAATAAAATGCAGCAGCAGGCAGAGTTTTCTGCACCACCGGATGGCGCTTCTGCAGCGCGCGGCTTCTTCGCTGAACTCGGCGGGGTCTCCACGCGCGAAGGGTTCAAGCGCTAAACAGCGCAGGTGCTCTCAAAGCCGAGCTTCCAGCTGCGCTCTCCAGGAAAACCGCCGTGGGCCGCAATAGAGAAAGGCAGGAATGACCTTGAAGGACGGGAACAGAACTTCCCAGAGAAGCACTTGAAGGGTTTTATTCAAAGGTGTCTCAGACCACTTCAATTATCTTAAAAAAAAAAAAAATCCCAAGGAGATAAACACAAAATGAAGTTTAATCTATAAATCAAAGGTAACAATATCCATCTATTCTATAAAAAGACTGGCAATATATATTATGATCCAAGTATTGATTTCCTTTCTGAGCACCCTGGTTAAGTCATCAAAATATTTTGTTCAAAAAATTTTAGATCAATAAAGTACATTAAAGATGTATATAAAAACACAAGACCAGATAGCCCACCTGCCTCATCCATGCACTTAAAAAATGGATCAATTCTATTGCTATATAATTATTTGCAGTGTGTATGAAAATATGTCCTAATAACTCATGTGGATCAGTTTAGTTCCATTTTAAGAACATCCTGTTGTCCAGCTTTCACGGATTATTTCCCTTGCTGACTCAAATCACTGCCCTGTGCACGGCTTGCTGTTCAGGTCATATTATTAGTGACTGTTCATCCTGGGCTAAAAGCTTGCTGATGCAACTCTCAATTCGTTTATCCTTTGCCAAAAGAACAACTTTTAAAAATCCTTTTCTCATTCATCTACGCGTATTACAACTCAGGCTGAGCTGGGGGCGAACCTCCAATGTACTTACATGTAACCTGGCCGTTTGTTCTGTAGCTGAGTTTCATTTAGAGTGTGAGGGAAAAGATTAATGTCTTCCAGAAACTAATATTTTGTGGTATAATGAGGGAATTAGGTGCAGAAAAGTTCATAATAAGGAAAAAATGATACTTCATGTTCAAACTACACTTAGAAAAGGCTGAGACCGGGTGTTCAATGGCGTCTTGAAATCTTGTTTTTTCCTTGGTGTGTTACTCAGCTCGCAATAATTAGATTTCGATCCTGTGAGTTCTCAATCACTCGTCACTGAGAAGGGATTAATATTTACGGACCCATTGGAGAGGGAAGGCCTCAGCAGCTTGATCCTCCCTGGGATCGCGGCGTCCCTGAGCGGCAGCTTCCCTCTTTCCGCCATTGCTCCCGCCCTTGTTCCCGCCTCTCCCGGACCCCTCAGGGACACAGTGC
>WAAG01026723.1:0-17143 GCA_013390105.1 Tichodroma muraria | reverse complement strand
CCTTGTGAGGCGGCCCGGGGGGCAGCGGCGGCAGGAGAGCGCTGCCTCGGAGCGGCCCCGCGGCGGGGCGGAGGAACGCGCCCCCCCTCCGGGCACCATTAAGAGGAAGGCGATGGAGGAGCTGAGCGCGGATGAGGCGAGTGTGGGGGACCGGGGCCTAAGGGGACGGGTGGGCCCCGCGGGGAGGGGGCGCCGGGCTGTGCTGGGCCCTGCTCGGACCCGAGCGTGTGCAAGGAACGGTCCTGGAAAGCTCTGCCTTCGCCCTATGTCTGTGCTCGGTGTTTTTCCTCCTGTCCCTGACCCACGACCCCCCCGGCTCGGCCATGAGGTTGGATTGCTGCTTTTCTGGTTAATTGTTTATTCTCTGCTTCCATCTTCTAGGTAGTCTTTGTCTGCATCGTGTTCCCTCTCTATGTTCAGTACTAGGTGTTTATGCGTTCTTTGTGTGTGATTTGAAGCACCCAACCTTTTAACATAGTAAACCACTTAAAATTTTGCTACCTTAGACTCTTTGCTGAGAAGCAAGATGGGTGTGTTCGTGGCCTTATATTTAGTATCATTTCTTCTTGAAGCAGCTTGAATCAGGCTTGTCAATTTTCCAGTGTTTCCTTTGATTTTCTTTATTTATTCAAGCTCTTTGTCTTTGACTGAAGAATTATATTATGCTGTGATTGGCAAACATCTATCTATAATGTATATATTCACATAGAATAAGGTGAACTGTTCCTTGTTTCTTTCTTTTAAAGGATGCTGCTTTCCTTTGTTTTCTAATATAGAATAAGGTCTAAAGTTTTGCCCATATATTAGAGCATTTCCAAATTAGTCATGTCCAGGATATGTTATATCAGGATCCAGGGAATTTCCCACTGTCCCAGTGTAATCCTGAAATCAAAACATATTGTATTGGAGCTGCTGCAATACGGGCTCAGTGCTGTACTTATATTCGAGGGAGGATCAGAAGTTATTTTTATTCTGCCTATATCTTATAGTGGGATTGTAGAGCAGAATGGTTGCTGTTGTCGCTCAGATTTGTATTCCAAAAAGTTGGGATGTTTTTGATGATGTTGTCTGTCACAATTTAGCAATCCTGCTGTGTTGCATCATGATCTAGGAGAAAATACTTTGTGCTGTTTACTCGATGAAGGTCCTCATACTCTGTGGAAGCACTGAGAAAAGGAGAACAGTTCCCATGTTGGGAGGAGTGGGATGGGACACTGGTGGTCTGCTGTGAAAAAGGATCTCCAATTTTACAGGTGTATTTCATGACTACTTTGTTTACATGCAGTTCTTCTCGTTGTTAAACTGCCCTGATCCTGAAGTGTTTTATGATTAATTTCAGGATTATTTAACCTATGTAGGTTTATTTGTGTCACTGCCTCAGCACATTACTGACATCATCAAAACCACTGCATCATGGATCTGAGGCTGCAGGAAAGGAGTTCTCCGGTGAGGACTCATCCACCTTTTTTGGCCAAATGTTTGTCTTGAGTGACTTTTCCACATCCTTCTTGTCCAGTTCAGCAAGGACCAAACCAAATGGTCTTTTAGGTGATTGCTTGTGACAATCTTGTATCATTTTAACAGAGTCACAGTGTTGCTTCTTATTATTAATGGATCACTCACTGAAAAGTCACAGCCAAGTCAATTTTAATATTCCTCCATATCTCCACTTTGCTGTTATTTGGCACTGTGGGCCTGGATCAGACTATATTGAAAAATAACCTTCTGAAATATGCTATACATGACTTCTTCAGATTCAGACATTTTTTCAGGCAATGACTCAAGGTGAAAAAATACTTAACAGAAGTTTAATTGCAAGGCTCTTACAGATAAGGTTATCTTCTGTTATCAAGCCATAATTAAATATAACACTAACAGGTTGCAGCTTAAGAAGAGATACACAATTGATCATACATATATTTTAGTTTCAAGAAGATACTTTCCCCTCCTATTAACAGTGTCTCACCGACATTTTCTCAGCGTTCGCTTTGTTAATGCACTAGAAGTTGTAATTCATTACAGACCATAGTAAAATTTCTAGGAGGGGGAGGAAAGAGATTGCATTCTTAGTTTGTTTTAGCACAGTAGATAGCACAAGATGAGAACAGGGACTTCACAGAAAAAAGCACAATCCAGCTAAATGTAGCATAAAGTGGGAAAGAATGATGTGAATTTGTCGTCTGCCAACATGTACGTGACTTTTGAGTAGCATTTTCTGAGCATAGAACATGACCACTGTCACCAGGAAAATGAAGCATTTCTTAAACCAGTTTAACATGCTCTAATGAATACAGGAAAAATAAAGCTATCAATTTGAATTACCCTTTATTGTACAGATTTGGAACTCTTCTACGTTATGGTTGAATAGGAAATTTCTTTAGAGTCTCACTAAGCAGTTGCCACTATAGCAGATACTGATACAGTTTTTTAACTGGGAATGTGTGAGCCTGAGGGACCAGCCTTCCTGGTTGTATCTTTATTACCTGGTGCAAAATTAAATTATCAGCCAACCATCTTTAGCAGGGCGCTCTTCTTACGTTTTTTGTTGTGGTGCATGCAGCTAACAGCTTTTAAGAAGTCAATTTAGATCAAAAATGTATTTATGAAAACTATTTATAAACGTAGTCCAGATGTGTCCAGCAAAAACTGTACTAGATTGTACTAGTTAAAAAGCAATGTGCTCTTCCCATTCAGCCAATTAGTTGTTTGGTTTTTTTTTAATTAGGCTTTTAAACTGTGTTTTGGAGCTGTGCTCTGCAGGGAAGATGGGCTGTGGAGCAAGCAATGCCCATGTAATAGGACTGAAAACCTTGTCACTATTAGGTAACATAATGACACATAACAGCTTTGTCATATGTCACTGGCTCAGGTCTGAAATTATTTGGGATTATTCAAATACCCTAAGCTTCCCTAAAACGTTATTTTAAACCCCCAGCTTTGTGCTGCTTTGTGGTAATTTGAGGAGTCATTCAGTCTGAAATGGGAACAGGTTAATTGGAGGGAACTCCCGCCCTTCTGACCTGGTATTTGTGTCATGTGAAGGCAACAGGTTGGGGTCTCTTTTGTCCCTTGCGTTTTGCAAACAAGCTGTGTCTTCTGGGGACTGTCTACTGTCCCCAGCTGTGCCCTCAGCATAAAGCCCTTTTTCCATCCTCTTCCTGCTGTTCAGCCTGAAGATACAGGGAATTAACTGGATAGAATGTGTCCACCAGTTTTGTGCTATCTTTTCAAACTTTTTTCAGCCTGTACTTGGCCTTTTTAGCATAGTATGTTTCTCCTCTTATGCCTCTTAACTTAAAACTTCCTAGTCTTTGAGTCAAACTTCAGATTCCTGTAATAATTTTATATAAACCTGGAGAAATATGACAGCTTGGAGTATCCAAGAACCGGACAAGAACCGGATCTCGTCCTTTAACATGGGCTCCATGTTCCCTCAATTGTGAAAGCTGTATCTGCCAGTGATAAAAATATTCAGAATTTATTTTAAAAAATAACGTTTTAATGTTAGTTTGTTCAGCAGTAAGGAAGGTAATTTGCCCATCATCCTTAAAGGGGCGGGGAAAAATATTGTATTAGTTTTTATTGCAATATCTTAACTCAAAGCAGCCCAGTGTCTGTGCAGATTTCTTGTTCAAGGCCCTCTTCAGACTGTTTTGCAGGGCAGGGTGCAGTCTGGGGGACTGGTCCCTCAGAAAGATGGGTGGTTGATGGACTGAGAGTGACAAATGCAAGGCAGCAGATTTGTCTCGGTGTCCTCCTGTTTCAGCAGTGCTGACTGCAGGTGGATTTGCTGTGGCTTGGGCATGGATCTTGCCTAGCAAGGGGAGGGAAGGAATGCCAAGTGCCACCAGTGTCCTCAATTATCTGCCTGACACTGGGAGAGGATGAAGAGGGGACCTTGTTCGAGTAATCAATTGGACTGTACTTGTGAATTAATTAATAAATGTATTGGTTATCATCTCTGGCTTTTTCTCCTCACATATCTCCTTCCTTACATCTGATTTGGAACTAGCTAGCAGGCATTAATGTGAACAGTTGTGGGAGAGTTTCATATCACATTAATTTTATAGAAAAGCAAGAAAAATAAACCATCTTTCTCCTTCAGACGCTGATGCATATATGGAGTGCTTGTGCGTATATTTGTTGTATTTGTGAGCTCTGAACACTTAATTTGGATTCAGATATGGGGACATGTAGCTGACATTTTCTCAGTTATACCTCTGAGGGCTGAGGTGGTTCTGGAGTTCTTTCAGATAAGCACTTGGATGAAAAACTGAAAAATTTAAATATGAAATACAAATGAAGAAGAGGGAGACTGTAATATGTGTTACTTCTGCTTAAAGGCAAAGCTGAACAATTTATTTCTGCATTAAGCTCTGCTATTTTGCTTGACAAGGAGGAAGGATTAGAGATTCTATTCATAGATATTTTTTTTTGAATCTTACAAAAAATTCTAGCTGCTAACTGTCTACATGTTCATGTGGTGACACCTGTCGAGGAGGGAGATGTAGTTCCAGACACTGTTTACCCACAGTTTCTGAAATCTGATTTAAATTGATCTGTTCTTCTTCCTGTTGGAGTAGGTTTCACAGGCCATTAAATGATACAGCAATGTAGTGTAGACATTGACTTGACACAAATCTTTTGTTCACTCTTTCAGTTGCCTGGCAGTTCTATAGGACTATGAGCAGAAAGGAAAACTTTCAAGTTGTGTGCAATGCTTGAGTGTCATAATACAAAGAGTAACAGGAATTACTGATTTTTGCAGGGAGTTGACATCCTCAAATATGATACTTTCATTTTGGGCCTATTTCAAGCCAAAGATGTAAGCTTTGGGCACAGATCTTTTGAGGCAGCCTGTGATAATAAATAATTTATTTTCTGATTTTTGTTTATGTGAAGCTTGAAGCATTATAAATCTAGTTTTATAAGTTTTATTTTGTCTATTTATTTCTCATGTATAATATTAGTGTTATGTGATCACATACTGTTTTTATTAGATTTGTAACAGTTTTCTGTAGTTGGAGTTTGAAGGCAGATGCTTCTCTGTCTTAAAAGTAACATGCAAAAACTGTTTGTAAAATTCTTTGCGATGGAATGCCTCTAGGTGATAAAAGGATGTTTTTTACTCTTTCTTTACTTGTCAAGTGCTTCTGTCGAGCACACAGGATGCATGTTCTTGCAGTTCTGTTTTGGATTAATTTGGACAGTGGTGGTCTTGCATAACTTTCAACTGGACCTTCTTAAGCACGGGTGTGTTGGTATCTTGTGGTGTGAGATTAAAGCAAAGGTCACATTCATGTTGTCCCTTTTATCACATTAACATGGTTTGTTAAATGCCAAAGTTAATGGGAGGAGTATTGCAGTTTTTGAAATTGCTGAGCAGTAAACGTTAAACCGGTCTTACACAACCCCTCCGTGGACAAACACAGCATTCCCAGTGCAATGGTTTTCCGAGGCAGCAAATACATACTTAAAATTTGAACATGGAAGGTCCTGTAGTGCTGTGACACAGAATAAAGGAAGGGCAGCCAGCCCAATTCCACCGAGCAGCTTCAGGTGAGGCTCCAGTGTTTGCCTTTGCAGAAGCCAGCCCCAGAACTGCAGACGGACTGGCCGTGCAGGCAGAGCCTTCACTGGGGCTCTGCCCTGCAGATCCGGGCCGGCAGAGCCCTCAAGACTCGGGCTCTGCCCTGCAGATCCGGGCCGGCAGAGCCTTCAAGACTCGGGCTCTGCCCTGCAGATCCGGGCCGGCAGAGCCTTCAAGACTCGGGCTCTGCCCTGCAGATCCGGGCCGGCAGAGCCTTCAAGACTCGGGCTCTGCCCTGCAGATCCGGGCCGGCAGAGCCTTCAAGACTCGGGCTCTGCCCTGCAGATCCGGGCCGGCAGAGCCTTCAAGACTCGGGCTCTGCCCTGCAGATCCGGGCCGGCAGAGCCTTCAAGACTCGGGCTCTGCCCTGCAGATCCGGGCCGGCAGAGCCTTCAAGACTCGGGCTCTGCCCTGCAGATCCGGGCCGGCAGAGCCTTCAAGACTCGGGCTCTGCCCTGCAGATCCGGGCCGGCAGAGCCTTCAAGACTCGGGCTCTGCCCTGCAGATCCGGGCCGGCAGAGCCTTCAAGACTCGGGCTCTGCCCTGCAGATCCGGGCCGGCAGAGCCTTCAANCCTGCAGATCCGGGCCGGCAGAGCCTTCACTGGGGCTCTGCCCTGCAGATCCGGGCCGGCAGAGCCTTCACTCGGGCTTCTCTCCCTGCAGATCCGGCGGAGGCGCCTGGCGCGGCTGGCAGGAGGCTCCTCGTCCCAGCCCACCACCCCCCTGACGTCCCCGCAGAGAGAGACCCCTCCGGGGCCGCCGGGCGCAGCCCCAGCGCCGGGGCCCTCCCACAGCCTGGGCCTCAATGTGCACAGCATGACCCCAGCTACCTCTCCCATCGGGGCATCAGGTAGGCTGGCAGCTCCTGGCGTGCTCATCGTGTGTCTGTGCACTTTCCTTACACAGCTCCTCGCTATACAACCTGCACTGGCAGTGCTGCCGCTTCTGATCTTACCGAAAGTCATTTTCAGAAACAAATGTTGCAAAACGGTGAATGAAGGTACTTTTTGTTTTAATCTTCCAAGAATTAAATGGTTTTCCATTTATTCCATTTACAGTTGTTTTGAGGTGTGAGTAAACTCACGGCATTTACCATATGGGTTACCAAAGCTTGAAGTTTGTAATAAAGTTTATTATTACACAATATGATGGAAAAGATGTGTCAAGGAGACAGTAAAATCCCTTTCAAGTCTTGCAACACAATTTCTATTGATTGGTTTCTAGGTACATTTTAGCAATCAGTCTCCAGTTAATTTTTGATCTTTAGTTGCGAGTATTCAGCACAATTAAAAATAGCAAGCTGTGACTTGGCATTGTGTAAGAATGAAGTATTTGCTTTCTGCTTTGTATTACTATGCCAATTTCACTATTTACTGGAGGGAATACAAACAGGATATTTACAAACTATTTCAGAAAATGCAACAAATAACTGATCTGTTAAAATCATACAAATGCAACAGGCAGGGGAAGTTGGGAGAGTTGCTCTATAGAGAGGTGAAGACAAAATTCGTCTATTTATATCACATTTGACCTAACAGAAATTAATTTTGATTTCAAATTATTTGACTTAGAAATCAGGACAAATAGGCGTGTTTTCCAGTGTTGTGATCTTTATCTGAAAACGTAAATTGTTTTGCATGTTGTGTTACTTAGCTGAGAGGTTCTCAAAACCATCCCAAAACAAATGTCAAGATGGTTCTAACTAGGTTTTCAATATAATTTCTAATAGTTTAATAGAAATAACATTTTTCCAATGCTCCTTGATGAGCTTGCAGAATTCATTAGCATTTGCCTATTTGCTTCTTGAATTTTCCGGTTTTCCCTTCGGCAAGTAGAGTATTTTACAAGCTTAAATCTTGTAGTTTGATTACAGCGCTGTTCAGAAATACCTAGAAGTGACTCCTTCCTGTTTGTTTGGTTTCCTTGCATTCAAAGCAGGGCAGAGCAAAGCTATCAAAAGCATTTTCTGATATAAACTCTTTGCAGATGGAATTTAACACACTGTATTGTTCTCATGATTAAAGGCAGCAACCCAGAGGTGGAGGTGACTTCTTTTTTTTAAGAACAGTGCTGAGTTCACTCACTCTATTGCCTCAGCCTGTGGTTTCATGACTGTTTTAATCCATGTGAGGTCTGACTCTTGCTGAAAGGAGTATTTGTTCCTCTGCTGTCTGTGGCAGCTGTGTGGTGAGGGGGATCGTGGGCATAATACAAGTGAAAACTAACCCAGGAAAAGTAAATGTTTAATTTTCAAACAGAAGAGGTCCTGATCCATCCTAGGGCACAACTGGGTAAACAATACTGCCAGCAGAGCAGGAGGTGTGGAAATGTGTACCTGGACGTAGAGATGCTCAGGGATTGGCAGACAGGTTTATCATGCTTTGTAGTGCTCAGACAGTGAAGACCTTGGAGATTTCTGTTTTAAGAATTCCCCAGGACAGTATGTGACTGTACTGACTGGATTGGCTGATGACCCAAAGCAGGAGTTTCTAGTGTTTGCTTCCTACAGTGCCAATTGTGCAGCTATTTAATAATGTGCGTCTTTTTCACATCAGGGTAAGAGATATGGTTAAATTGGGGAATGGATCAGGAAAAAATATTCATAACAGTTTATCTTGTGTGTTTATGTAGCATAAATGAAGACTCAGCTAATGCTGTGTGGTTTGCAGCAGTTCCTTTCAGCAGCAGACTAAAGTGACTGCAGAGGATTTTAATTCATTTGGACACACAGAGAGCAGCTCCAGCAGAATAGTGTCCTTGTAAGCATCCATTGTTCTAAGGAGTTGCCTGTCATGGTGAGATCAGACATAAGAATCAATTTAATGAAAAATATCATTATTTTGTATGTATTTTGAAAATACCTTAGAGAATCTAAAACCAGTGTTATCAATGACAACTGGAACTTTAGGTGTCAGGTATTTTATTGTGTACCTGATCTAGCAAAGGACAGATGCAAGTAAATTCTGGAAGATCTGTGTGGAAAGATGGTAGGTAGGGTTGAGGAGGGCTGTTAATGGGTGCTGCAGCATCACTGTTAAAGTACATTTTCCTGGCTATAAGAGTAAAACCCCAAGGGAATGCAGAACAATGCAGTCCTTTGCCCTGGTGAGCCCTGTTTGCTCTGTTTTTTTTTTGTCCACTGACTTAGCTAGATTTTCTTTGGGAAGAGGGAGGAGGAGAGATGAAGAACTCAAGGAGTATTTGTTGCCCCTTTATAATTGATGATGTAACTCCATTGTAATGGCCCAGTGTTAAGTCCTGTTCTGATAGGACAGTCTTTAGAGGTGCTCTGACAACGTCTTAAGGTAGTAGACAGAGCAATCATATAAGAGATCAGTTTTTATAGGAGTGAATCTCTGAGCACTTCATGGGTGCAAGTTTATCTTTCTTTAATGCAGGTAAGCATTCCTACATTGCTGCTGCAAGGAGAGGTAGAAAATGTGATTATCTGTAATCAAATGTGGTTATTAACTTTTGTTTCCTAATGCACTGCTAAGAATGGTCAAGAGCTGGATTGAAAAACAGTATTTCATCTCCTTTTCCATCCAAGTAATGTGTAGTGCCTTCTCACTGCTGTAGCAGTAATCTTGGTGGTGCCTTTTCTTTAGGAGTAGCCCACCGAAGCCAGAGCAGCGAAGGAGTGAGTTCCCTCAGCAGTTCTCCATCAAACAGCCTTGAAACCCAATCTCAGTCCCTCTCTCGGTCTCAGAGCATGGACATTGATAGTGTCTCCTGTGAGAAAAGGTAAAAAATGCAGCTTGTAACAGCTGGCAAATATGGCACAATGCTGGTGTTCAAACCTCTTACAGGACAAGGCTCTGCCCTTTCTCCCTCCCAGCTGTGTTAATGCGGTAGGGTTAATGCTTAAGAATCATACACTCATTTAGACCACTGTAATACTTTTTCTAGCCTGGTTTTAATGGGAACTCCTGACCTAAAGTGGTAAAAGACAAAACATTATCTTACACATTAAGAGATGAGCATGTCTGGTGGGGATAGTTCAGCTACTCTATTTAAAAGAAAAAGATTGTGGGATGTGACAGCTGTGTAGTTTGTATTGCTTGCTGAAGAAATGTAGAACTCAAATGTAATATGAGAAACATTTATCAACCAGTGATTTTAATTGCTGTTTGTGCATTGCTTTCTCTGCTGCATCTGCTTAAGGGGACGCTCTTTCAGTCAGCATCTTACACAGGACTGTCTGCAACTTTCTACAAGTTAATGGGCTCTTCCTCTTATGTCCACTTCCAGTATGTCCCAGGTAGATGTGGATTCAGGAATCGAGAACATGGAGGTTGATGAGAACGATCGCAGAGAGAAACGGAGTCTGACGGACAAGGTGAGTCTGGTTGTGCTGCCTGGAGGATCTGTGAACTCAGTTACCTCCATGTATTGAACACGTGCTTTTGAGAGGATGGAACTAACCCTCAGGTGTCATCTGCAAACAATTTCTTCACTGCATTTTCTCATTACAATTTGTGTGTAGGGAAAAAAAAGGTCAAAACTTCCAATATCAAAGCTGAATTTTGATGTCTCAAATTGGTTTACAAAAGATATTTGAAAACTAAATAAAATAATTTGTTCTATATCCTACAACAAAACGAACTACCAATGTCCACATCAATTTTCTAATACACAGTAGGCCTGAAGAAACATTTTTTAAGCAACTTTGAAGATTGTTGCATCTTATTTGTATAGCACGTGGTGGCCTACTCACAAAGTACTGCCTCAAATGTATGTTATGTATGCTGAAGTAATGTTGTGTAATAAGGTATTCTTCTAGATATTAAAAGAAAATCTGTAAGAATTAGCTATCAAGTTTTAGAGAGATGGTATAACCCTTTAAGGTAGAAAAAGAAAGCAAGTACAATCCACTCTTCTAATCCATTCCTCACACTGTCCTTTTTGTCATTTGATTTCAAGGCCTGTGTGAAGTAGAGCCATAAAGAAATGGGACATCAGTTTAGTGAAGTTTCTACCACAAAGCTCGCAGTGCTCATTAGATGTCTTTGTTTATTCTGCCCTGTCAGTAATAAGGTCAGCTGGTAAAGCCTGGCCTGGAGCCGCTGCCGCAGGATCCTCCGGGCACCCCGAGCTGCAGGCGGGCACCCACAGTTTCCCCTGGGCACTGAACAGCCTGGCATTGAGGACACTCCTCCAGCCAGGGCTGGGGGGAGCAGGGAAAGGAAATCACACCTTTGCAGCCTGATTTGTTACTTCTTACTCATTTGAAGATACCAGAAATGAAGTGGATGGGAAACAACATTGTCCTCATACATGAGCAGAAGGTTTTCTTGCCTGGTTGTGTGCACTGGCAATGATGTCATTAATGACACTTTTTTGGAGAAATAGGCAGAAGTACTTGAAGCCAAGGGAATATTGATAAAGTCAGTGAAAATGATAACACAAAATCTACTGTTACGTGTTAAGCTAAAGCCTCTTAATGAAGATCTGAACCTGACTGTACATTGACTAATACAAGTGCGAATCAGGTGTTGATTGTTTTGTTCCCCCCAGGAACCTCTGTCGGGGTCAGAAGTGTCGGAGGAACAAGCTCTACAGCTGGTCTGTAAGATCTTCAGAGTCTCTTGGAAGGACCGAGACAGAGACGTTATTTTCCTGAATTCACTCTCTGCCCAGTTCAAGCAGAACCCAAAGGAAGGTGGGTACCTGATCAGGAGGCACTGGCAGGGCTGTTTCTCTTGAGTGGCATGTTCCCCACTCTATTTTTACCTTTTTATCCCTTTGCTGCAATACCAGAGCCACCTACTTGTGGTCTTTGCTCAGTTTCAACATCTGCTGTCAGCAGATGTAGCAGGAAGTAGAATCTTGGAGCAGGAATGTGGGAGAGATGGCTCATAGCTCCTGTTTTAATCGATTGCTCTCCTCTTGTTGCTTGTGTTTTTTGTTCTCAAACTAATGTGCTGATCCAGAGCACATTGCTGCTTCAGTTTTTTTATCAGAAACGTTTTAGTGAATTAAAGGATTGTCTTGCATCATAGAAGACATCTAGCAATTAATTTCATAAGCCAAAAATTCCTGATTATTTTATGTAAGACACTCTATATTCTATGTTAGCTGCAAGATATGACCGAAACAATAGTTATTTTATGTGTATGGGGTATGTGCATGTTTTTTTTTCCCTTTCTTTGACACAACTTGCCCAGCTCAACAGCAGGGTGGGAAAATATGAGTGCAACACACAAAACAACTTAAATATCTAACTATAGGAGCATTAGGTCATCTGTGATCTTCTGTGTTTTCCATAAAGGCTGTATTTTTTGTGTAGCTGTAATTCCAGAACTTACAGACAGTGATAATTACAGATGTGTCAGTGAGTTGTTTTTGCCAAAACCAGCACTCAATTCACAGAAGTCTGTTTCTGTCCTTTTTTTCTCTGCTGATGTTTACACCTGACTCCTATGTAGATGAAGACAGAGGTGAGGAATATTGATTCTCTTCTTCTTAACAGTGTTTTCAGATTTTAAGGACTTGATCGGGCAGATTTTGATGGAAGTGCTGATGATGTCTACGCAGGCACGGGATGAGAACCCCTTTGCCAGCCTGACAGCCACCTCCCAGCCCATTGCTGCAGCTGCCCGCTCCCCTGACAGAAGCCTCATCTTAAATATGGGCTCCAACCCTGGAAGCAGCCCCATGTTCTGTAATGTGGGCTCCTTTGGTTCCAGCTCGTTGTCCAGGTGACTTCTGATTGTAACTGAATGCTGATTTCACTTGAATACTGATTGGTAGGCTAGAAGAGAGAAAAGGGCATAGAAGTGTCCCAAGAACAATAAATAGAATGGATTTTTTAAGATTTTCACTCTTTTTCATGTGAGTGTCCCTCTATTTCAGCATTTTTGATTACACTGCCATGGCTAGGAATATATTTGATAAATTCAAGCCATGTAACTGTTTTCTGCTGAGAAGTTTCCCTAACTTGCATCACGAAGGCCATGATTTTTAAAAGTGCATAGATTGTGACATAGTTTTATTCAACAACAGTGGAAAGGAATAATGTGTGTGAGCTGCAAAAATATTGCTGAAGAGTCATCAGAAGGGCAAGAACTTCTCTTGCTCATTTTATCTTTTTCACCCTTTTTCTGCATATCCTAAATTGTTGCTTTTTTTTTTTTTTTTCTTTTTCCCCTGTAACTGGTTTAGTCTCTATGGGACTAGTCCAGCTCCTCCTACCAATTTCACAAGCTATGTACCAATGACTGGTTCATCTCTTACCCCACCAGCCAGTTCAGTTGCCACCCCAGCAGTGCCTCCCATTTCTGTCAGCTCCCAGCCGCCAGCAGCCAGCCCCTCGTGGACACAGCCTTGCTCTCCGCGGTACCGCCCTTACACCGTGGCGCATTCCGGAGGCTCTGCTGCTTCTGCCATCCCGCGCTCCTTGAGCATTTCCATCCCATCTAGTTCTCCAAGTCCTCCAGCCATGGCTGCTGGCCCTCCAGCCGTGCCAGCCATCACATCCAGGCACAGGCCCACAGCTGTGGGTCCACCTTTGTTTACTGCTTCACCCGGTGCCTTGCGCAGGCGTCCTTCCCTACAGAGCAGGATTCCTCCTAGGTATTGCACAAGAGCAGAGTGTGTTTGGTGTGTGCTCTGCAGGGTGTGGCATCAGCGTGCATTATGGGAGAACTTACATTTGTGCTGAGCTCACCCTACTCACCCCAAGTTGATTTTTGCCTTTGGGTTTGTGCTAATACCTTGACTTGCTAACCAGGTGTCTTTGACCTGCTTGTGTGCATTTGAGGTGTGATATAATTACTTTAAAGGTAGCGATACGGTTTTAATTTCATCCTCTTTGTAGATCCATTCCAGTTAAAACTATAAGCTTTCTGTTCAGTTGCTGCTGCTGGATGGTAAACCACATAAAACTCCTGCTCCAAAATCAGTTTTCTCAGTAGGGCCTTAGTTAATTTGTTGAATGCTGTTCATTTGCTGGACTGGGTTGGATTTGATTCCCTGGTGCACAGATTTAAATTACAGATCAGCGTATTTCAGAATGCCAGGCTAAGTACCGCTGATTTTCCTCTCTTGGCTGTTCTTGGAATCCCTTCTTCGTGCAGAAGGGGGAAACAAAGACACAAGGTTTTCAGACCACAGCTTTGAAGTCATTAGCTTAGAATTGTAATATTTACTATTCAGTCATGTCTAAACATTCCACTTCAGCCATAATTTTTATTTGATCTCAAACATTCTTTTTCAATTTAGGGTTGTAAATGTATGGTGTTTATGATACCTGAATAACTTGTAGTAGTGTAACAGAGCATGTTAGTATGGTCCTGGTTTTACTAACAAGGAGTTACCTGTTGTCTGCATGTTTAGAGAAGATGGTTTTTGACAGACCTAAAAAGAAAAGATACCATTTACTTTTTTTTCTGGCTTAAAATTTCTGATGGCCTTTTCCATTTTTGTTGTGGTAGTTTATACGACAGCCCTTTCTCCCTCCTCCTTCTTGCTGTTTCTGATGTGTCTGAGGACAGTAGTGATGAAGAAAATGAAGACCATGATTTTTCTTGTGTCCAGTTTGGGTCCAGGTATTGGAGAAAGAGAATGTAACCTGCATGTTTGCTTGTTTAGGAACTAACAGCCTATGTAGTGTCAAGTGATCTTCAAAGTAATTTGGGGAACAACTGAAGCCGAGGATGTGACTTGGCTAGCTCGTTAAGTTGGTGTGTAAACATGTGTAATGAGTGCAGTTAGTCAGCTCTCCTTTGGAGACATGACTAAGGGAAATGTTCATCATACAGTCTTCTAGGCCTAATGAACGTGGTTCTCAGGTGATGTTTGAGTGGAGCTTCTCTTGGGCTGTGTGAGTAGAAGGAATAGTATTTGCCCGTGGCTGTAATTTTGGATCCCTGGTACATTATGTGCATGTTTTCCCATGAAAAACTGGAAAATGAAGACAAGGGTTAACATGCACCTTCCAAGTACCATCTCCTTTTTTCTACTCCGGTCTGATTTCAGGAGAGTGAGCTTGATAACACAGCTGTAGGAGAGCTTTGTGGATGTGCATTTTAGGGTTATTTTCCCCACTGTTTTGTTTAGTTTTTATCCTGTTGGTGACTCAGTCCAAATGTTGAATTCAGTTGCCAAGCTTTGGATAGGATTTCTGCTGTGATTCTGGGGTTTCAGTGTGTTTATTGTGTCCTGGCATTTTGCAGACAGCAGTAAGTTGTTAGAATATAAACACAGTGGCTGTGCAGCTATGCAACAACTGGCATGCTGAAGACACCGAGGCATTTGGTGTGCGTGAAGGATGTATGAGCTTTGTGTTAGAATAGTTGGAGTTGTTGCTGCAGTGAAATCTTTAGCAGAACGACTATAGAACTAGTAGGTTTTCATATAAATTTATGTTCTTAAAAGAGTATTTTTAAGCTGGATGTGAGAAGTCAAAAGGTTTAAGAAAGAGACCATTAAAAAAACCCTGTGTGCATGATTTTGTGGTTACTGAGCACTATTTCAATAGAGCTGTGTTTTACATGGATTAGTTTTAGTTGAATAACTGAAAACATCTCTGTGCAAAGAGATTGCTACTATTAGAATGTTGTGTTTCTTAAGCATCTGGTAGCTCAGCATGTGAACAGTAATAACCTGTCCTAGATTCATTGGTTAGACTGTAAAGTTTGCACATTAGATTTGTATGGCTCAATTATAGAAATGTAAATTATTTTACAGTTCAAAGGAAATTCCAGTTCTGACAGTTTGTAGTTTTAAATATGATTTAAAAAAGCTGCATTTAAGGAAACCAGTAGTCTTATTTTCCGGTTTAAGATCTGGGGCTTATAAATTGGTCTTCATTCAAATCTGTCCTGACTGTACACAGACTTTTCTTTGAGAACTGCAGCAGACCATCCAAGTAACTGCTGGTTTTTAGGTTTGATTTACATAAAGTAAATATATCATGTCTTTAGTCTCTTCTGCAAAATGAGGATGTTGCTTTTAATTAGCTTTGTCAAGCTGTTATGCGGAGAAGAATTTTGTTGAGATAACAAGTGTGAGATTCAGAGTTATGGGTCTGTTCTCGCTTTTGTGTTCAGTTTCTCTCATCTCAAGGATGGTTATGGTTTTGTGGATTTAGGTTGTGTGTTTACAGTATCAGTGTTTTCTTTTCCCCACTGAGGCTGTGCTACTTAATGAAATGATGTATTTTACTGAACTGAAATGAACTGAGTTGAAATTAAATGATCTTGAGTGAGAGAGTGTCAAAAGGAGCAGCAGCTCAGATGTATTGCCTCTGTTTTGTTGATTCTTGGAGCACCAAAAGTGGTTGTGTGTAGCCCTGTCTGTCAGCCCAGGTCTCTTCTCAGCAGTGGGAGGCTCCTGCCTTCTGTGGTTTGGTGGTGTTAACAGAATTTTGACCTTTCTGCCATTCCGAGCCCGTGACATGGAAGGGTTATGGTGTCCTGAGTGTCAGGTAGCACTCAAAGGCTGTTTGTTTTCTTTGCTGCATTGTGAGACCAGGATTTACTGATTCCCATCAGAGTTATGCACCTTGTGGGTGTCTTTCAGGCACTTATTTAATAAATAAGAGCTCTGAGCTTCCAGGGCTGGACAAGGTGTTACATGGAGAGCTTTCCACAGATCACAGAGATGACCTGAATTGTCACAGAAATGGCCTGAACCACTGAGCCGTGTGTGATGGGATGGAGTGTTCAGAGCATCGACAGAGGAGCGTTCGTGAATTGTTTGACTGTGCATAAGTGAAGAACTCTACCTAATGCTTTGTTCCTGCTTTTTGTGTGTTTTAAAGTGTGGGAGGCTCTGGCAGCTCGAGTGTTTCCGATTCCTGCAGTGACCATTTCACCATTGAAAATTGTAAGGAGACAGAGATGCTGAACTACCTCATTGAGTGTTTTGACAGGGTTGGAATAGAGGAGAGAAAAGCACCAAAGGTATGTTTCAGATGAGGGAGGTTGTGTCAGTGCTGTCACAAACACTCCTCTGACTCATTAGTGGGGAAAGTTGGTGGGAATGATACTACTTGGTGGCTTTGTTGTAGAAATAGATTTATTGAATTTATTGGGGCTCTTTGACTCTTATTAATTCATCAAGTTTGAGTGATGCATGTTTTTTATATCTCTTAAACAAGCACTCTTAGAAATCATCCTGCCCTTTCAATCTACTACATTTTATCCAAGTTTATTCTGCATAAAATGTTTTTGTGAGACCAGCTCCCTGTCAGTGTTCTGAATTCTACTCCAAGCTTTTGCTTCTGGGGAAAAAACAACCAACCAACACTTCATGTATAATCTGGAAGGTTTTTATTGGAGTAGTTCCAATCTTAGTGTGCGTATTACATTTATATTGCACAAATAAATTTATCATCTTTCCCGTGTGTTCTGTATTTCATTTCTGATTTGTATTAAAATAAAGTTTATTTTTATCAGATGTGTAGCCAGCCAACAGTTAGCCAGTTACTGAGCAACATCCGATCCCAGTGCATTTCACACGCTGCTTTGGTGCTACAGGGATCCTTAACACAACCAAGGTAAATTCAGCTGGTGTCTATCATGAGAGTTTAGACTGTCCCAGGATCC
>WAAG01026722.1:18985-72656 GCA_013390105.1 Tichodroma muraria | reverse complement strand
GGGAGGGGAAGGGGGGGCGGGGAGCTGCGGGGACTATTTGTCGTGCGGTGCCGCCGTGCAGAACTCTCCAGAAGGGGGAGGGGGAGCACGCGGAAGGATACGACGTCGGCGGCGTGAGAGAGAACGCGCGCGCGCGAGAGAGAGGGGCGGCCGCCGGTGCGCGTGACGGCACAGCGCGTTCTCTCGCGAGAAGACGGGACGGGAAGAAGTGCCGGCCGAGGCGGGCCCGAGGCCGCGGGGACGGGACCGGCCTGAGACCCCGGCGGGATTTCTCTGGCCCCTTGTGGAACTGCCGCACTCCTCGCCCCCCGAGGTGCTGCCCTGCCCTAGCGCGGAGGCCCCGAGGCCCTGGCCCAGGCAGGCCGGGAGTGCACTTGGGTTAGGCAGAGCCCTCCTGGAGCACTTCAGTGGCGGCTGCTCCTGGCCCTGGGAAACACAATTCATGTTAAATGGCACTGAAAGCACCGCTGGTGACGCAGTGTTCCGGCTCCTTCTTGCTGCCCAGGTGGGGTTGAGGGGCCCTGGTGCTGCCTCTGGGCCATGGTGGGCTGTTCTCAGGCTGGCTTTGCTGCCAGCCTTGTGCAAGACTTCAGCATTTCTGGAGGCAGTACCGCAGGGTGTATTTTGAATTAATTTCTTCTCCCTCCACATATGTTACAGAGAAAATAAACCACAAATTCATAAAAACGGCTCTCTGGGTGGGTTTTTTTTCTTGTTGTTTTTGGTTTTTTTCCCCAGCTGCTTTGGTTTCATTTTGTAGCTTCCTGCTCTTTTCTTTCTTGTTCGTTTTGGGCACCCCTTGATTGCCAAATTCCAGACAGCCCTGCACAGCTCATTGATCCAATGGCAAGGCAACACACCCTTCATCCTGGCCACAGCACTGGAAAGGCTCAAACACTAATCCCAAGCAGTCCTGGCTCTTAAAGCCAATCCTGGGCTGGGGTAAAACTGTTTTTCTTCCAGAATTTTCTGCTTTCCTTTTGTACTGCTCAGCCAATGCCTGATCCCAGTCGAGCAACCTGATCCCCATCACTGGAAGTGACATCACAGATTCCTTTTCTCTAGGAGATGCTCCTGCGATCCCTGAGGGCAGGACAGCCCTTGCTCAAACCTGGTCAGGCAAACTTCGTGTCTCGGACCATATTCCAGGGCACAAAAGGCTTCCGACCCCTCAGGAATATCTCTGGAAGTAACTTTCTCCTTTTTCCAGGGCAATTTTCCAAGTACCCTCAAGTCACAGCTCTAAGGACTTCACGTCAGCCAAGATGAAAGTAACCTTTTTCTAGTATTCACAGGAGAAGTGTTGGATTTCCTCCCCAGAAAGAGAGAGAAAAATGGTTTTTTTGTGGTTGTAGTACCAGGGATAATGATGATCTGCTGCTTGCTGCCAGCTGTTCTATGAGATAAGAAATGAAAGCAGGAAAGTCATTTTCGTTATGGTTTTTCACAAGGTAAGACCCGAGACATCCAGGAATGACATTTCATAGAATCTCAGAGTCACAGACTGGTTTGGTTTGGACAAGACCTTAAATCCCATCCAGTTCCACCCCCTACCTGGGACAGGGACGCTTTCCACTATCCCAGGCTGCTCCAAGCCCTGTCCAGCCTGGCCTTGGGCACTGCCAGGGATCCAGGGGCAGCCACAGCTTTTCACACCCCCCCTCATGGCATTTGAACAGATTCCATCTGCAGCTTCCTCCCTTCTGTCTCCCAGGGCAGGAACTGCACCTGCAGACCCTGTGGGTGTGGCTGCCCCCATCCTGGGGACACTGCTGTGCCCTGAGCTCCTAAGGGAGGTACTGAGGGATCTGCTGTCTGCACCTGCCAGCACCATCCCATGCCAACAGCTGCTCCCAAACATCAGAGCATCCCTGGAGGAGTTCTCTGACTCCTGCCTTGTCCTCAGATGCCTCCTGTCTCCCTCTGCCTTTCCTTGACCATCTCCCTCTGATCAGCTCTGCTCCACAGGGTCAAGTTGCAGTGCTGTATTAGGGAAAAAACCTCTTGAAGGGTTTAGGGAAAGGCACAAGAACTTAAAGGAATAGGAACTTCCCAGCCAAGCTGGCTAAATCGAGTTATTCCAGGCTTTGATAACTTATGAGGCCTTGGTTAGACAGTGCATAAAAGTCACTCTTAAAGAGGAAAGACACAACTGGAAAATGAGAAAACTCCAATGTTGGGCACACACTGATGGGCAAGATTCAAAGAAAAAAGAAAACACCCAGAAAAAAGGACCAGGAGCAGCCCAAAGGTGCTCTGCCCAGCAGCACCACCCCAGTCATGGAATCATGGAATGGTTTGGGTTGGAAGGGACTGGAAGCTCACCATGTTCCAATGCCAGCCTGTGACAGCTCCAAAATGTACAAAAATGGTTTTTCCACCCAACATGTAAGTGGAGATTCAGTGCCACAGAACACTGCAGGTGCTGGCAGCTGACAGACTCAGAAATCACAGATTGTTCCACTGACATCTATTAAATTCAAACTCTCTTTCTCCTGGGAAAGTTCTGGTGCTCCAAAAGAAGGAAGAACCTCAGTGGGTGAGGGGCGTGCAGCACTCAGAGCAGCTCCACGATCCAGGGATGGAGGGATGCTCCATTCTGCCACCAGGATTTTAAACTCTTCATTGCTGAGGGGTCCAGGCTGGGCTCAGGGTGAGGCAAAGGATCTCCCAAGCTGGGCACATCCCTGTGGAGGCATCACATCCCTATGTGGGCTTTGTGAGCCAAGATCAGGGCCCTGCAGAATCTGGAGGCCAAGGGGGAAACTCGCAAATCTTCAGGCTAGGACACCTCCCTGGCCCCCATGACTGTCACCTCCTTTGTCCCACAGCGAAATGCTTGGACAAGAAGGTTGTCCAAGTAGAATTTGGACAATGCTGTCAGGCACCGCGTGGGATTCCTGGGGCTGTCCTGTGCAGGGCCAGGAGCTGGACTTGATAATCTTTGTGGGTCCCTTCCAACTCAGGATATTCCATGATTCTGTGGTCTGTGAAAGTGCTCGGCTCAGCGAGTGAGATGATGTATGCTTAGGAGCTTCAGGATGCAGCTCTCTCCACCAGATCTCCCGCCGCACACAGAGGCTCCTCACTGCACCGCAGAGTCTGGCCTGGTTCACACAGCCCAAGGCCACACAGAATATTGCAGAGCACTTTATTTTTGCTATTTTGTGGCAATAAAGCAGCCCTGTCACACGGGACCTCTGAGGGACACTGCTGGTGCAACTGCAGCACTAAAAACACCGACTGCGGCACTTTTAGTCAAGGGACCAAAGCCACTTTTGACACCAGCCTGGCACTGGCACCCCATCCCTGCAGGTATCCCCAGTGAAAGCTGTCACTGGGCAGCCTGCCCTCTGCATGAAGCCAGCAGCTCTACCTGCTTTCACAGGGCAATGGAAAAAAAGGGAATTAAAGGAAGGAAGTGCTGCTGCCGTGCCCATCCTGCAGCAGAGCCAGCTCTGTCATACTGCTGCTGCCTGCTCACAGCCCTTCACCCAAGGGACGCCAGGGAAAACACCCTGTTCCTGGCCTGGCTTTTGGTTGGGGACATGCTGCATGTATCCAGCCTCTGTCTGGGGACAGGTCTGGGCACCACAATATGGGAAAGATCTAAAGCTGTTAGGGAGTGTCCAAAGGAAGGACTGGGGTTGGTGAAGGGCCCAGAGGGACCACACAAGGAGCAGCTGAGGGCACTTGGCCTGTCCAGCTGGAGCAGAGGAGACTGAGGTCAGACCTCCCCAGGGGCTGCAGCTCCTCCCGAGGGGAAGCTCCGATCTCTGCTCCCTGTGACCAGGGACAGGACCTGAGGGAATGGCTGGAGCTGTGCTGGGGGATTTAGTCTGGATATCAGAAAAAGGTTCTTCCCCCAGAGGGTGGTGGGACACTCAACACGTTCCTCAGGGAATGGTCATGGCCTCAGGGCTGCCAGCACTCCAGAAGCATTTGGACAATGCTCTCAGGCATAGGATGGGATTGTTGCGGTGTCTGTGCAGGGACAGGAGTTGGACTGAATGATCCTTGTGGGTCCCTTCAAACCCAGGATATTCCATGACTCCTTGGTTCTTCTGACCTCAGCAAGGGCTGCAGTGTTTGTAGGTTGCTGTAGACAGAGTTGATTTCTGTGCCCAGCTCAGCCTCACACAGGTGTCAGCACCAGCCCAGCTGGAGATGCCAAGGTGCTGGTCCACAGAGGTGCCTTGCTGGGGTTTTTCATGCATCTAAAATCTTCCAGCATCATGCGTGACTTTTTGTTCCCTCTGCTTGAGGGACTAACAGCAAACAGGGACAGAGAGAATGTCAATCAAGACACGATCTGGAAAAGCAAATTGTTGGCCAGAGGAAGGCCAGGGAGGACAATGGGGGCAGTTTCAATCCTGCCACTTCTTGTGGGCTGTGCAGAGGCACTGGGCAGCACTGGGCTCTCTGTTCCCAGGCAAGCTCAGATGCAGCAGGTGTCCACAGGAGACCACAGAGGTGTTTTGAGGGCTTCAGCCCCTCTGCTCTGGAGCCAGGCTGGGAGAGCTGGGGGTGTTCAGCTGGAGAAGGCTGCAGGCAGACCTCAGAGCCTCTGCCAGTGCCTAAAGGGGCTCCAAAAGGAGATTTTGGACAAGGAACTGGAAAGACAGGGGAAAATCACAAGGGGAAATGACTTCCCACTGCCAGAGATGAGTGTTAGATGGGATATTGGGAAGAAATTCTTCCCCGTGAGGGTGGGGAGGCCCTGGCACAGGTGGGACATGGGTTAGTGGTAGGCTTGGAAGTTCTGTTGAAATAGTTGGATTTGATGGTCTCAAGGGTCTTTCCCAAGCTAAATGATTCTTTAATTCTATGATTTTAATTAAATGTCAACAGTGGGCATGTCTGAATCAAGACCATTGTGCTGTAAGTCTGTGACAACCTCCAGAGACTCTGGTAATGTGGGTCTGTGGGGACTGTCAGGGTCTTCTGGAATTCAGGGGTATTCCTGGACAGAAAGCAATGGGACCCTAAGTTCTGGATGGTCACTCCCTTTCCCAGCCTGTATCTACCTAGTTTGGCTCTACAGAGGCCGTGGGTGACCATGCTGAGGGCTTTGCTGAAGTGAAGGTCCTCCCCTCATCCCTACAGCCAGTTTTCTTGCCATTCCGGGTAGCTGGGTCCATCAGAGCTGATGTGAAATCTCTGATGGCTGTCCCTGTCTCATTCTTCAGGTGTTTGGCAGGAATTGCTGGGAGGATTTGCTCCCGGGGATCACTTTCCCGGGGTCAGAGGTGACATTGAGCAGGCTGTAGTTCATCTCCTCAAAGCTGGGTGTGAGATTTCCTTTCCCCACTCACCAGGAAACTCCTGATTGCTACAACGTTCCAAAGAGATTAGGAATCTCTATTCCTAGATAGAGATCTCTATTCCTAGAGATTAGGATCAGGACATCATCCATCTCCCTCAGCATCCTTGAGTGCATCCCACCTGCCCCTATGGCCTTGCATACGTGTCCCCTAATGAGTGTTCTTCCAGGATGGAAATACCTCTCCCCTGCTTGGAACAAGGAACTGCGAGTCTTGAGGGCCTCACTGGCCACCAAGAGCCAAGCTGCAGGAAGCCCCTGCCGTGTTGCCAGCACTCATGGGCACTGCTTCCCTGGTATCTCCTGGAAATGTGTGGGGTGGGAGCATCCAGGGCGCTGTGAGTCACCTTCTGTACCTTCTGCTAGATGGAATTTGAGTCTGTTTTGCCCCTGGCAACCTGCTGAGCTGAATCAATGCAATCTTTGAAATCTACTGCCCTTGATAGAATATATCTTAATAAATTCTGGTTTCCTTCCTCATTCCAGTTCCGCTCAGACCACGTCCTGGCAGATTTGGGGCTTTCCAGGATGTGCAAGCTCATGGATATTGAAACCTGGCACAGCCACCCGTGCCTGGATTTCCTGTGCGCTGAGAGACTTCACGGATGCCCTGCGTGGGAGAGCTCTGGCGCTCTACAAGCTGGCCGCTGCTGCCGGAGCTTCTTTCATTTTCACTTTTCTGCGCGCTTTTCTGTGCAGCTCCACCCGTGGCTCCAGAAGCCCGTAGGTCGCAGAGGCTCCGGCTGTGTGTCTGCAGCAGCCTCTGGAAGGAGCCCCAGCTGCCCAGGCGGGAGCGCAGAGCCCGGGAACCACAGCGCAGGAAACCCGGGGCTGGCGGCTGGAAACTGCTCCGGTGAGTGCGGCCAGAGCAGCGACAGCCCCGCGGCTGCCGAGCAGGGCGGGCTGGCATCCGTTTGGGAGCGGGGTGACCAGCCAGGCTCTGCCTTGCCGAGCCCATTTGGGCACGGGGGACAGCCCTAAGGCGGGAAGCGCGGGGGCGCCTCTCCGAAGGGTTGCGTGCTTCGGGATGCTCAGTGAGCGCTGGGCGCACGCACCCCCCCGATCTGCTCTTATCCGCTCCTACAGTGCTGCCGTGGGTGCTGAGGACACGCTGCTGCCGTGGGCGCTGGGGACGAGCTGCCGCTGAGCCCCCTCTCCGGCGCAGATGTCCCGGGAGCCGCGGCGGCCGAGGCAGCGCTGTGCCCCGCGCATCCCGCAGCCCCGCGGCGGGCGGGCGCAGCGCGCCGTGTACCTGCTGCTGGCGCTGTGCGCCGCGGCTCTGCTCCTCGCCGGGCAGCCCCTCGTGCCCGCCGCCCGCAGCCTCGCCTTCCACTTCGCCACCCTGCAGATCGGGGCGCTGCTCAAGGGCACCTGCTACCTGGCCGAGGAGATCTTCCACCTCGACTCCAGGTGAGCCAGCGGGGCCGGCTGGCTGCCCGCGGCGCTCCTGGGACCACCCTGGGGACGAGGGCGTTGCACCCTCGGGATGTGCTCTTGGTCTCTGTGCCCACACGTGCCCTCCGTGGCAATGATGTGCTATGCCCAGCAGCACATTACCCTCCTGTCCCTCTCATCTCCTGCTCTCTCTCCCACCCTCTCCCACCTGCCCAGCTCCCCCATATGTCCATGGATGTCTCCTCCCTGTGTGCCCTTTCCCTGGGGAACAAATCTTGGTCCCCAGCCTTTCCCTATCACGCAGTGCTGGAGGGCAGGGGGCTGTTGTCTCCCTTTGCTGTCCAGGGTGACATTCCATCTGCTCCATCTGAGTCCCATGGGTGTTGCAAGGGACCCAAGCCCTCTCTTGGCTGGGGGGCACTGGAGTGTGCTGGGCAGGGTCCCACACGGCTCTGTAGTGCTCTGGAAGGTTGGTGGCACTGCCCAGGAGATGGGAGCAGCCCTGGCCATGGCTGCTGAGCGTGGGTGGGTGGCTACCAGCCTGACTCCCTCTCCCTCTCCCACCCAGGCACCACGGCAGCTTCTGGAGGGCCCTCAGCACCTGCTTTCCCCCACGCTGGCACGGGCCCATGCTGCTCGTCTGCGGCTCAGCCTACATGGCTCTCCTGGGTGATGGGCAGCCACTGGGCCTCCACCTCATCCTGGCCAGTCTGTGCCAGCTCCTCATCCTTGCCCTGGGGCTCCAGGTAAGGTTCCCACGCCTCCAGCCTGGCTGACTGCCTGGGGAACCCTTCAGCCCTGAGCAGCCGTGGGGCACATAGCCAGCTCTGCACGGCCTCTGCATGTCCAGCCTACCCAGAGCCAGCCTGGCTGGAGGAACACTCTCAGCTCAGCCTTGCAAAGCTGATCTCCTGGCCCCGTGCAGCCAGGAGTGTTGGCAGGAGGGTGAGGCTGCCTCCTAATGAGCACAACCACTCCAGGAGATGGCATCCCCCCCAACATGAAAAACAGGTATTTTAAATCTGTCAGTCAAGCTTGCGCTCGAGGGGGAAGCAGAGCCTCTGCATTCTCAAATATCAGTGTGGTGTGGGGGCAGAGCCAAGCCCCAGGTGCCTCTACAGCATTGGGAGGGCTCTGCTGTGCCCCAGCAGTGCTGGAAGGGTCATACAGGCCGCAGAAGGTGCTTCTGTCAGGTGCCTGTGGGACAGGATACCCATTTCCACCTAAATGCACACACAGAGCTGGTAGGCCATTGGGAATCCCACCATCAGGCACTGGGGTGTCTCCTCTCCCATGCTAGAAGCACAGGGCAGATGCACAAGGTGCACTGGGACACACCATCCCAGTGGAAGGTGCAGCCAGGGAAACGCCTGGCTCACTCCAGCCCCAGTTCCCTCCTCTGTAGGGGCTGTGGGGGCTGTCAGGGGCTCTGCCCTGCTGCCCTGCATGGTGGGGGAAGGGGTCTGGGGCATTGCTTACTCTCCAGATCTCTTTGGAGTTCTCCAATCCCTGTGGAGAACTGACTGTTGCAGAAGGGCCCAGGTGGCTGCTGTCATCCCCTGGTCTGTCTGTCCTTCCCTCCACAGAAGCCCTCAGCAGTGGAGATGTCTGAGATGTCCGAGAGGTCCAAGCAGAACGTCGCTCATGGGCTTGCCTGGTCCTATTACGTTGGGTACCTAAAAATAGTCCTGCCACGTATGTAGCTGTTTCCCTGCATTCTCACGCCTATAGATAGAAATAGCTCCTAATAACAATCCTCCCACTTCTACACTGTTAGCAGGGAAATGGGGAGCAAGGCAGAATGCAGCTGTACTCACACCAGGCACCTCTGCCTGATGCTCTCTTCCACCAGGGGTGAAAAAGTCCATGGAAGAATTCAGCAGAGCCAATCCCAACCTGCTGGTGTGCAGGAAGACCTGGAAGCTCCACATCTTGGTCCCTCTCAGCTGTGATGTCTATGATGACCTGGAGAAAGCTGACAGCAATATCCAGTATGTGACAGATCTCACTGAAACCACCCTGGCCCGAGCTGGCACCAAAAAGAGGGTCTACAAACACAGCCTCTACGCAATCAGAGATGAAGAAAACCAGGTATGCTGAGAGCAGCACTGGGGGTATCATCACAGAAGTCTTGCTGGTCCCAGAAGTGGCCATAAGGACAGGAGACTGTCACCTCTCCTATTAGATACTCCCAGCCTTCACCAGGCTTCCACGAGATGGAGAGATCCCACTCTTGTACCCCTTCCTGCTGGCTGCCTCCTCCCGGGCTCCGCTGCAGGGGATGATGGGTTTGCTTAACCTCTCCTGGAGTGGATTTAATTCTGGAAAACAGCAGAAAACTGAGCAGAAGAAAAGCAGAGCTTTTGTGGGCTCCCGAGCATCACTTCCCATAGGATTTCCTTGTGTTGTGAAGAGATGTCTTGAAGCCTGAAGATGTCTGTGTGAATCATTATTTGACTCCCTCCTTTCCCCCAGTCACCCCTTTTCTAGGCTGATGAGCCCTCTCTCCATCTCGCACTGCATTCATCTCCTCCCACATCTCCCAGCAGACTGGCCCCTGTCCCTTCCCCTTGCAGGAGAGAACACCCTGATGCCGTGGATGGAGACGTTGGCAGAGCTCCGTTCCTCACCTGGGTCCCGGGATTTGCCCTTTGGCAGTGGCTGAGCTCGGAGCTGCGGGTTTTAAAGCCGGGCCTGCAGGGACCCCGAGCCTCTCCTGGCCCTGCTCCGGGGGAAGCACAGTCGGCTGCGGGTTTTTCCTGCTACGCTGATGCTGTGCTCCATCTGCCAGGCTCCTGCTGAGTCACTCTGCTCCCTGGGAGCGCCAGCAGCTCCGAGCCTTCCTGACCTTCCAGTGATATTTGCCCCTCAGCTTCCTGCCCAGTCCCTCACAGTGAGGCAGGGCCCATAGGAGGCCCCTGCCCCAGGGCATGGCAGTAACTGATTGCCAAGGCTGGGAACTTCCTGCTTCTCTGCATTTACCCGGGATCACATCCCTCTTCCTTCTAATTCACTCCATTAAACTTTCCAGTTTACCCAGTGTAAGACTTACTGGTAACACCGCTCCTCCTTGGGGTGTTTATGGCTTTATCAGATTTCTCCTTGTTTCTTTGCTCAGCCTCCTTTCAGCTGTGCCTCCACCTCTCCAATGTTTATGCTCTGCCCTCCAACTCTCTGTTAGGATGCTCAGAATAATGGAATCACAAAATATGCTGGGTTGGAAGGGACCCACAAAGATGATCAGGCCTGGCTCTGCACAGACTCCTTAACAACCCCACCCTGTGCCTGAGGGCATTGTCCAAACACTTCTGGAGCTCTGGTGGCCCTAGGGTTGTGCCCATTCCCAGAGGAGCCTGTTCAGAGCCCCCCAGTACCCTCTGAGGGAAGAACCTGATATCCAACCTAACCCTGCCCTGACACAGCTCCAGCCATTCCCTGGGTCCTGTCACTGGTCACAAGAGAGCAAAGACTGGTGCTGTCCCTCCACTTTCCTTTGTATAGCAGAAAGCCACCAAGAAGGTGTGATCACAGGGAAGGGATGTCTCCCTAGGGGACCAAATTCCATAGGGAAGATCACCCTCTAGGCTGCTCTTGGGAGCACTGACAAAGCCAGTGGCTTCCCCCCATGGGCAAAGGCAGCTCCTTGAGCCCACCTGGCAGAGGGCACACCTGAACCTGTCAGGCCAGCTGCTCTTGCCCTGCTCTGCACGAGGCAGGGGGACACTGGGGCCAGATCCTGTATCCCTGTCCCAGTGTTCCCAGTGCAAGGCAGGCCAAGGAGCCACCGAGAGGTCCTGAGTGCTCTGCCTAGTGCCAGGGTCTCCCAGCAGCCCTTTGCCCAGTCCTCCTGTCCCCATGTCTTCTCCTTCCATCCCTGCAGCTCTGGCACTGTGCTGTGGAATATGCCACCCCGCTGCAGTCCCTCTACGCCATGTCCCAGGATGAGTGTGCTGCCTTCAGCCGGGAGGAGCGCCTGGAGCAGGCCAAGCTTTTCTACAGGACCTTGGAAGAGATCCTGAAAGGCTCCAAGGAGTGTGCAGATGCCTACTGCCTCATTGCCTTCGAGGGTGAGTGAAGGAAAGGGGGTTGGGGTGCCCAGGACAGTGGCTGTGCTCTTCTAGCCCCCAGTGACCTCGGATCAGTGTCTGTGCAGGGCTCGGCTGATGCCCCCAGTCAGAGGGCCATGCTGCCATGGGAGGAAGGGAGGGGCTATATTCCCACATGAAATAGGAATGTCACTGAGCATGGCATCACTGGCTGGGTGAGGGAGGCATCGTCCCACTCTGCTCTGAGCTGGGGCAGCCTCACCTCGAGCCCTGGGGCAGTTCTGGGCACCACAATATGGGAAAGATCTAAAGCTGTTAGGGAGTGTCCAAAGGAGGGACATGGGGGTGGTGAAGGGCCAGAGGGACCACCTGAGGAGCTGCTGAGGGCACTTGGCCTGTCCAGCTGGAGCAGAGGAGACTGAGGTCAGACCTCCCCAGGGGCTGCAGCTCCTCCCGAGGGGAAGCTCCGATCTCTGCTCCAGGACTCAAGGGGATGGCTGGAGCTGTGCCAGGGGGATTTAGTCTGTATATCAGGAAAAGGTTCTTCCCCCAGAGGATGCTGGGGCACTGAAAAGGCTCGCCAGGGAATGGTCATGGCCCCAGGGCTGCCAGCACTCCAGGAGCATTTGGACAATGCTTTGGGACACGGCGTCTGTGCATGGACAGGAGTTGGACTGGATGATCCTTGTGGATCTTTTCCAACTCAGGGTATTCCATGATTCCATAATTCTAAGGACTTCTCGTTATGGGTCTGAGGAGCAGGGAAGGTGGTGGCAGCATTGGTTGTCCCAGCTGATGTCCCCAAGGGGACCTGAGACAAGGTGTGTACTGCAAGGATTAAGTATAACCTCAGGCAGCCAGGGGAAGCAGCAGCTCCCCTCACTGTTGATGTTCCTGGAAGAAATTGCTGGGGCTGTCAAGCCCTCCCCAGCAGTGGGATGAGTGTGTGCTGGCTCAGTGCCATTCCTGCTGACAGGAGATGGGAGGGAGTGATGCTTTCCCTCATTCCCATCACCTTTTCATCTCCCATCTCCTCACCTCCAGCAGATGAAGTCAGCATCTTGCTGTAGTGAATGTTGGTTTTTTCAGAGGAAACTCAGCACTCTCCCTAATGGGGAGAAGCATTTCCATCCAGCAAGGCAGTTCCCATCACAAGCACTACTGGGAATCCAGCACATAGTGCCTGTAATTTTTCACTCTTCCCCGCACTCTGTGTTTGAATTTTTTCCCTCTGCCATGCTAAGAGTGGGAAGAAAAAGCTGTATTTTGACTGTGCAGGAAATTCTGCATATTTTGGGGCATCTCACATAGACTTTGCTCCCTGCCCAGAGCTCTGCCTCAGAACAACCAGTGAAGGAAGGTTTTGTTCCGTTCCAGAGGCAGAAGAAGCAGAGACCCACTTCTTGTCCAGAGAGATCGTGTGGCACTTGCGGCAGGAGCACCACGAGGAGATCGCCGTGCTCGAGGGGAGCCACCCGCAGAGCCCATCCACGGCCCTGGACTCGGCAGAGCTCAACCTCCAGATCAGTGTGTCAGACCTGCCACAGCCACTGCGCACTGACGGCTTCTAACCCACAGCCCCTCACCGCCCCTTGGGGCTCCCTTTCCCCAACCCCCTTCCTCTTGGAGCATGTCCATGGCTGCAACCCCCAGCTCCCACCCAAACCTCCTGTGCACCACGGTTACTGGAGCAGCTGACTCAGCCCACGGCCCTGTGACATGCTTCCCATTTTCTTTATTATGTACAGCTCATATGTTCTTCTGTGGGTGTATTGGGTTTTTATCTGCTTTGATTTGTGTCATATAAAAAACTTTCCTCCCTGGGACAAGTTGCAGTATCCTAAATTTTGGGCACAATGTGCAGTCTGTCCCATGTGGGATAAGAAAAAGTTTTTCCCTCAGAGGGTGGTTGGGCACTGAACAGGCTCCCCCAGGGAATGGTCACAGCTCTAAGGCTGTCAGAGCTCCAGAAGCACTTGGATAATGCTCTCAGGGACAGAGTGGGATTGTTGGGGTGTCTTTGCAGGGCCAGGAGTTGGACTGGATGATCCTTGTGGGTCCCTCCCAACCCAGGATATTCCATGATTCTGTGATATGCCGTGGTGGTGGATGGGGCTTTGGAAATGCCAGCCACAAGTGTGCCTGTGTGTGCTGGGACAAACACAGCCAGCCCACGAGGCTGGACTCATGGGGCAGCTTCTGCAGGCACAGGGAGCATGTGCAGGGGAGCCTCCAGCCTGACCACAAGTGTTGGTGGCAGAGCAGGCTCACCCAGGATGAAGAGATGCTGGGCAGGTGCAGGCTGGAGCTGAGACAGCAGCCTTGCTCCTGCCCTTGGCTGCCCAGCTCCTTTTAGAATCATAGAATCCTGGAATCACTGAGGCTGGAAAAGCCCTATAGGTCATTGAGTCCAACCATTAACCCAGCACTGCCAAGCCCACCACTAACCCGTGTCCCAGGTGCCACATCCATGTGCTTTTTAATATTTCCAGGGGATGGTGACTGTCCTGCACAGCCCATTTCAATGCCTGACAGTGCTTTCACTGAGTAAATTCTTCCTGATGTCCAAACTGAATCTCCCCTGGCGCAGTTTGAGGCCTTTTCCTCTGGTGCTGTCCCTTGTTCTCTGGGGGCAGAGCCCCTCCTGGCTGTTAAGGAGTTGTAGAGAGGGAGGTGGTGCTGCCTGAGCCTCCTTTTCTCCAGGCTGAGCCCCCCCTCAGCTCCCTCAGCTGCTCCTCATCTTGTGCTCCAGACCTTTCCCCCGCTCTGTTCCCTTCTCTGGACATGCTTCAGCCCCTCAATGTCTTTCTTGCTGTGAGGCGTTCAGACCTGGACATAGAATTCCAGGTGCCTCACTGGGCTATATATATAGGACTCCACCTTTCATGACCGTGGGAGAACCTGGTGGGAGATCTCTCCCCACCTCTAGCCCAGTGAGCTTGCAGGAGAGATTTGGCTGCATGTTGGTCCTGCTGGGACTGGGAATTGGAACCCATTCCAGGATGCAGTAAAACCTTAATCTGCAGCCTAATCTCTGGGTACTGCATCTGTGCAAAAACGGCAAAAACGGTAGATGAAAGGGCTGGGAAGGGATGGTTGGGACAGCAAAGGCCACTGCAAAGAGGCAGCTGGTTTGCAGAGGAATCAAATCATATCAGGAATCTTTGCCGAGGCCTCTGGGATGTGCCAAGTGCCTGGTGCTGGACTGACTGGAGAGGGAAGACAGCAGGTGAGGGACTTGGTAGGACACAGCCTGAGGGCAGGGAGCAGAGTGGGGGTCTGGCCCTGGGCTGTGGGCAAGACATGGGTCCTGGTCACCTGAGCAGCGTTCCCAAGGGCACAGAGCAAATGCTGTGGGCACCTGCTGAGATGCAAGGGAAATGCATCAGGGCTGAGCACAGCAACATGGGAACAGCCAGCAGCAGCTGTGTGAGCAGCAAGGCCACTGCTGCCCCCGAGGGCTCACACCTTCAAACCCATCCTTGTGGGGCACAACTCCGTGTCCTCCTTGATGCCCTGCTCCCTTCTCATGTGGAAGCTTTTTATCTCACCCATCACCGCAGCCAGGCTGGGCTGGAGATGCCGATAAGCTCAGGCCATATTAGAAGGGGACAAGTTGAAAGACAGGCACAAGCCCAGAGGAAATCTGACAGCAAAGCCTTGTTCCAGCAGCAGCCGTGCTGCCAGCCAAAGGCTCAGCTCCTGCCACTGCTCAAGGGCACAGCCGGGGCCAAGGTGAAAGCCTTTGCTGGCAGCAGGAACCAGAGGCAGGGCTGGATCAGAGGCAGGAAAATCAAACCTCAGAAGTGGCAGCTTGCTGCTAACCTGGCAAACACAGGATAACCAGTTTCCCCTTGAGCTCTCCAACAGCACAAACAGCTCAGTTTTAGTGCTAATCACAGCATCCCACAGCAGGTCTGACTCAGACTCAGGACTCCCCGGCTTGGAGGCAGACCCATCCTGATCCACGGGGAGCAGCAATGCCACCACACCTCAGCAAGGTGAGCTGAGCGGGTCCAGGGGCCACCACAATCCAGCAGGTACCTGGTGCAGCAGGGAGGGAGGTTCACAGCCAGGATCCTGCTGAGCAAGGCAGAGAATGGCTGCGTCCTCCCTCCAGCCAGGGCTGGGGCCAGGGCTCAGCTTAGATGCAGCAAGCACAGGGCTTCTCCCAGCTTTCCCTCACATCCCAACTGTTTTCCCACCAGAAATCCCAGGAACCACCAGAAGTGACCCTTTCGTGCTGCTGCACACAGCACTGAGCCTTAGTGTGTAACCTCAGGGGGCTGAGAGCAGAGTTCCCTCAGAGTTCCCCTCCCTCAGGTGCTCACCTTCTGCCATGACCTAGAAAAACGGATCTTCAAGGAATCCCAGAATGGGCTGGGTTGAAAGGGACCTGAAAGCTGATCTTATTCCACTCCCTGCCACAGGCAGGGACACCTTCCACTATCCCAGGCTGCTCTAAGCCCTGTCTAACCTGGCCTTGGACACTTCCAGGGATGGGGCAGCCACAGCTCCTCTGGGCAACCTGTGCCAGGTCCTTTCCACTCTCCCAGGGAACAATTCCTTCCCAGTAGCCAATATAAACCTACTCTCTGCCATGTTGTCCTGCAGGTGGTGAGGCTGGCAATGGCTTCACTTCTCCGGACGTGAGAGCAGTGACTGATCACAGGGCTCTGCTGCCCTCACATGTTTTTTACCAACACCCAAATTTCCCAAGTCAACCTTGCACTAAGGTGGCACTTCCTAAGTGGTGTGATTATGTTCCAAGAAAGACCCTTGCACTCACTCACATAGCTATTTTATTTTATTTTATTTTATTTTATTTTATTTTATTTTATTTTATTTTATTTTAACCTTTCATGAAGTAAAAATCCTGCTTGAAAACTGGCTGGTTTGAGGTGGCTGAGGAAAATGTCAGCTTCACTAAGTCCACACCTGCCTCTGGATAAAGTTTGGAATCCTGCAAAGCAAGGAAACAGCTCAGCACTCAGCCTTCAGCATGGTTGGACTTAAAGTGGCTATTAATATTAATAACAATATTAATGCTTCTCCTTTGGGCTGCACCTGCCACTGCCTCCTGAATCCCTTTCCTTTTCCCAGTGCTCAGTGGGAGCAGTGTAATATACACTGGGAATGTATCTAAATTAACTTGGAGAGCAGCAGCCTGACAGCCCAGAAGGCTTCACGGAGCTTCCTCCGTGCTGGCGTAGCACCCACGAGAGTAACACATACATAACCACCTGCACCACAGGTTTTAATTAAATTGTGCCAAGCACCTGAAACCAGCATTTCCCACAGTTCCTCAGTCTTGCCTGCAGTTCCACAGTGCCTGTTTTCCAAGCTGGAAGTGCTGCAGTCCGGGTTTCGCTGGCAACTTCAGCGGATGTGTCAGCTGGAGCGTGGCCCCAGCACAGCACTGTGGGGCTTTGAGCTCCCACAAGAGGTGGAACAGCCCCAGGTTGTGCCAGGGACTGGATAGTCAGGAAAATTTCATCACTGAAAGGGTGGTCAAGCACTGTGACAGGCTGCCCAGGGCAGTGCTGGAGTCACCGTCCCTGGAAGTGTTCAAAAAACCTCTGGATGTGGCTCTTGGGAGTTGGTAGCTTTTTAATGTTATTTTGGTTTGGCAGGGCTGTGCTGGTGGTTGGATTGGATGATCACAGAATCATTTAGGTTGGAAAAGAATTCCCAAGTAATTTCTGTTCTTTTCTTATTCTGTTATTTCTGTGAGTGTGCATGGAAATCCCTCCCAGGAGCTGAGGAATGTCCATCAGAGTGACTCCGAGGCTGAGTGAGAGATTTGCCCCAGCCACTGAGAGAGGTGAAAAGCATCAATGTCTGTGCAGTAATTACTTTACCAACTTTAATATCATTTTGTGTAAATATTGCTTCAAAAATATTGCACTGCTCTAGTAGCTAGAACTACCTACACTGTGCAGTAAGTAATTCTGAATAGGATTTTTCNACACTTCCAGGGATGGGGCAGCCACAGCTCCTCTGGGCAACCTGTGCCAGGTCCTTTCCACTCTCCCAGGGAACAATTCCTTCCCAGTAGCCAATATAAACCTACTCTCTGCCATGTTGTCCTGCAGGTGGTGAGGCTGGCAATGGCTTCACTTCTCCGGACGTGAGAGCAGTGACTGATCACAGGGCTCTGCTGCCCTCACATGTTTTTTACCAACACCCAAATTTCCCAAGTCAACCTTGCACTAAGGTGGCACTTCCTAAGTGGTGTGATTATGTTCCAAGAAAGACCCTTGCACTCACTCACATAGCTATTTTATTTTATTTTATTTTATTTTATTTTATTTTATTTTATTTTAACCTTTCATGAAGTAAAAATCCTGCTTGAAAACTGGCTGGTTTGAGGTGGCTGAGGAAAATGTCAGCTTCACTAAGTCCACACCTGCCTCTGGATAAAGTTTGGAATCCTGCAAAGCAAGGAAACAGCTCAGCACTCAGCCTTCAGCATGGTTGGACTTAAAGTGGCTATTAATATTAATAACAATATTAATGCTTCTCCTTTGGGCTGCACCTGCCACTGCCTCCTGAATCCCTTTCCTTTTCCCAGTGCTCAGTGGGAGCAGTGTAATATACACTGGGAATGTATCTAAATTAACTTGGAGAGCAGCAGCCTGACAGCCCAGAAGGCTTCACGGAGCTTCCTCCGTGCTGGCGTAGCACCCACGAGAGTAACACATACATAACCACCTGCACCACAGGTTTTAATTAAATTGTGCCAAGCACCTGAAACCAGCATTTCCCACAGTTCCTCAGTCTTGCCTGCAGTTCCACAGTGCCTGTTTTCCAAGCTGGAAGTGCTGCAGTCCGGGTTTCGCTGGCAACTTCAGCGGATGTGTCAGCTGGAGCGTGGCCCCAGCACAGCACTGTGGGGCTTTGAGCTCCCACAAGAGGTGGAACAGCCCCAGGTTGTGCCAGGGACTGGATAGTCAGGAAAATTTCATCACTGAAAGGGTGGTCAAGCACTGTGACAGGCTGCCCAGGGCAGTGCTGGAGTCACCGTCCCTGGAAGTGTTCAAAAAACCTCTGGATGTGGCTCTTGGGAGTTGGTAGCTTTTTAATGTTATTTTGGTTTGGCAGGGCTGTGCTGGTGGTTGGATTGGATGATCACAGAATCATTTAGGTTGGAAAAGAATTCCCAAGTAATTTCTGTTCTTTTCTTATTCTGTTATTTCTGTGAGTGTGCATGGAAATCCCTCCCAGGAGCTGAGGAATGTCCATCAGAGTGACTCCGAGGCTGAGTGAGAGATTTGCCCCAGCCACTGAGAGAGGTGAAAAGCATCAATGTCTGTGCAGTAATTACTTTACCAACTTTAATATCATTTTGTGTAAATATTGCTTCAAAAATATTGCACTGCTCTAGTAGCTAGAACTACCTACACTGTGCAGTAAGTAATTCTGAATAGGATTTTTCAGCGTAATCCCTACAATCCCTTAAATATTTTATTTTTATAAATATTTCTGGGTTACCATCCTTAATCCTGAAGGACAAAGGCTCAATTACACTGCTTTAGACATAAACCACTGGCCAAGCCTAGAACTGGATCAGGTCCCTCACGGAAGAAGAGCGGTGGGAAGCTGCAGAGCTTTGGACCCCCATGCAACCTGCCCCGAGGGGCGGGGTGGGACAGTGGCTGGGTTCTGGAAGCCCTGACCGCGGAGAGAGACGGCCATGAGCTCTGTCAGCGGCGCCCGGGGCAGCCCGGAGGTGCCGGAGCGGGGCCGGTGCGGGGCCGGGACCGCGGTGCAGCCGGACCGCGCCTCAAGAGGAAACACGGCCCCCAGAAGATGGCGCCGGCCGGGCGGCGTGAGGGAGCGGGGGGGATCACGTGACTCCGCTCCACCCAATCAGCGCCGGATGACGCCTCCGTGGCGGGAAGCGGCGCGCGGGAGGAGTCGCTGCCTCCATGACAACCAATCAGCGGCGGCTTGGCGGCGGATGTGTCACGTCCCCCCCCGCCAGCCAATCAGCGGCGGGCGGCGGCGGCGCCAAGATGGCGGACGATAAGGTGAGCGAGGAGGGCCGGGGCTGAGGAGCTGCTGGGGCTGTCGGGAGGCCGTGCCGGTTCCTACTGCGGGGGGAGGCGGGAATCACCTCCGTGTCTCCCGCAGGACTCGCTGCCTAAGCTGAAGGACCTCGCCTTCCTGAAGGGGCAGCTGGAGAGCCTGCAGCGCAGGGTGGAGGACGAGGTGCAGGCCGGCGTGGGGCAGGTAACGTGCGGGCTCGGGCCGGGCTGGCCGGCCGCTCCCTCTGAGGGGGACCGGTGGGGGTAAAACGAATCCCAGGGAAAAAACAGCCCACAGCTCACCCCTGGGGCACGTCCTCCCCGATCCCGCCCGGCCGTGCCTCAGTATGCTCTTCCCTCAGGACGGATCGCTGCTGGCATCGCCCTTACTCAAAGGCTTCCTGGCGGGATACCTGGTAGCCAAGCTGCGCTTCTCCGCCGTCTTGGGCTTCGTGGCCGGCACCTGCACGGGGATTTACGCCGCCCAGAACTACGCCGTACCCAACGTTGAGAAGACGATTCGGGACTATGTGAATTCACTGAAAAAAGGTCGGGACTAGTGAGGAGGAGCCCGGAGGCAGCAGGGACTGCAGGAACGGTGCTCCTTAAGTAGCAGGCACAGAGCACCCCCAGGGTGCCAGGGAGGCACATCACCTGCACCCTTCTTTTCCCTGGAAAAGGGCTTTGCACCACACCACTGCGACACGTCAGGGGGCTGGGGATGGGTGTTTGTTAGGCATCATGGCTGCAGTGATCACTGCACTAACCCACAGCAGCTTGAGAGCACTGAGGGTCTGCCAGCTGCCTTTTTCCCTCACCTTTCCCTGTGCCCTTGTGGAGTGAGGGGCTGCTGTGCCCAGTCACCCATGTGCCCTGTGACCCATGTGCCCTGCCACCCAGCCCACAGTGTGCCCTGGCAATGTGCTTTGTGTGGCTTCTCAGGAAGGCTTGTAGTTCTCCTCCTAACGAGAGACAACACACCCTGCTCTCCTGCTGCATCACAAATGTTGCAGGGAACATCCTGCTTGAATCAGGCTCATTAAATTCTTGGTATTTGGTCTCTTCAGTGTTGCAGGGTGAGAGTCTGTCTGGCCTCTACACTGACAGCAGCTCACTCGCACTGGCTCTCGCCCGGAAATGGGGATGTTTGGGAATGCTGCTGGCTCTGCCAACAGGCTGCTCCAGAGGGGGCTGTGGGCACTGATGCTGCTGCTGTCTGTGGCCATCTACGGCTCCCACGCCCCCCTCCTGACCCTCTGCAAGGTGGACGGGGCCATCCCCTTCAGTTCCACGTCCGTGGTGGTCCTGGTGGAGCTGACCAAGCTGGCGCTGTCCCTCGTATTCCTGCTGGCGGGGGCGCGGGAGCCGCTGGGAGCGGCCGTGTCCTGGCGTCACGCCGCGCCCTTCGCCCTCTCGGCCCTGCTCTACGCTGCCAACAACAACCTGGTGGTGCACATGCAGCTCTTCATGGACCCCAGCACCTTCCAGGTGCTCAGTAACCTGAAGATCGTCAGCACGGCGCTGCTCTACAGCCTCCTGCTGCGCCGGCGCCTGGGCGCGCGCCGCTGGCTGGCCCTGCTGCTGCTGCTGGCCGCCGGCGTCGCCTACAGCTGCGGGGGGCTGCGGGGGCCCGGTGACGCCGGCGGGATGCGCCTGCACGTCACGCCCGTGGGGCTGCTGCTGCTCTCCGTGTACTGCTTCATCTCCGGCCTCTCTGCTGTCTACACCGAAGCCATCCTGAAAAGCCAGGCTCTGCCCCTCAGCCTCCAGAACATCTTCCTGTACTTTTTTGGGGTCCTGCTCAACCTGATGGGTTCTGTGTGGAGCGGCACGGAGGGCGGGTTCCTGGAGGGCTTCTCCCCGTGGGTGCTGCTGGTCGTGGTCAGCCAGGCTCTGAATGGCCTCATCATGTCTGTGGTGATGAAGCACAGCAGCAACATCACCAGGCTGTTTGTCATCTCCTGCTCCATCCTGGTCAACGCTGTCCTCTCTGTTGCCCTCTTCAACCTGCAGCTCACCTTCCTCTTCTTCATTGCTGTGGCATGCATTGGCCTGGCTGTGCACCTGTACTATGGAGTCACATAGTCACTGCTTTCCTCCCACGTGTCCGGGCAGCCCCAGCCCTTCCTCAGGGCTGGAATCATTCCTGGTGGGTGCCTGCACAGCTCCAAGGATCCCCCGAGGAGGAGTGCTGAGGGGGAGAGCACCCTGTCCCTGCTTGCACAGGGAAACTGCGCCCTGCTCCAGTCCAGCCATGCTCTGTGCCATGGGGTTCCCATGGGATCAGGCATGCCCAGCCTTAGGGCGGGTCCTGAACCCTTTGTGCACATCTCATAGTCTCAAGATGTGCTGGGGGAGGTTCAGGTTGGACCTTAGGAGTAATTTCTTCACAGATGGGGTGATTAAACATTGGAAGAGGCTGCCCAGGGAGGTGGAGCAGTCACCATCACTGGAGGTGTTTAAGGACTGGACATGGCACTTAATGCCATGGTCTAGTTTACAGGGTGATGTTGAGTTACAGGTCTGACTCGATGATCTTGGAGGTCTTTTCCCACCTAAATGATTCTGGGACTCTGTGTCCCATGTTCTGAAGCTGCTTCTCCACACCACAGTGGCCTGGGAATGCTCTGGCAGTAATTGCCCCTGCTGGACCTCCTGCCAGCCCAGCATGGGACTGGTGCTGTTTCAGCTCCCGTGGATGCTGCTTGATCCCTGCCGTTCCTGGTGCTGCTTCCCTGGGCCTCTCCCACCTCCACGGTTTTCTAGCCTAGCCCCTGCCTGGAGCCCTGCTGTCCTTGGGCCCCATTTCCCCTTCCCTGGGCACAGTCTCTGCAGAGCACATGGGGACTGGGGTACGTGGGAACTTTCACCCAAAGTTCTTTCACCCACTGCTCCCCAAAAGGGGGATACCCCCCAGATTTGTACAGTCTCTGGCAGGCAGAGGCCACCCGGGGTATTAAAGCTACTGTTCAATAGCATCCATGTGTCTGTCCTGTGTCTTTCTGCCCTGTGGGATGGTGGCTGTGCCCCTTGGGACAGGTTTGGGGCCTAGGGGTGTGGTTGAGCCTGACAACACTCAAGGGTGAGGGCCACCCACTTTATTCCACGTGGCCATTCTGCCAGCCCTCCTACCGGGCTGAGCCTGTGCTCCCACAGGCAGGTTCCCAGCACCGATCGGGGTTTTCCCTCGGGAGCAGGAGGGGAGGCTGTGCCTGGCATAACTCGTGTGACTGGGGCTGGCCGGTCTCCCGGCATCACTGGTGGCTCGGTGCAGGGAGGGGTCCGCAGGGCCCCAGTCCTGCCCGGCCAGCTGTCCCCAGGCCCTGGGCGTGGCTCAGGGGGTCTGTGTGGTGGCATCGGCCCTGCCTGCCCGTCGGGCGTCCCGCAGGTGCTGGTTGTGCTCGGCGAGTTCCACAGCGTCCCGGAGCACCTCCTGCAGCAGCGCCCGGTGCCGGCGCTCCAGGGCCTCCCGCTGCTCCTCTGCCAGGCGCTGCTGGTCCCGGAGCACCTGCGGGATACCCGGGGCGGTCTGACACAGCCCTGGCACAGCCGGAAGGTGTCCCCAGCCCTCCCTGCCTGCGCACCTGCAGCAGGTGCTTTCTGCAGGCCTGCATCTCCTGGCGGTGGCTGTGCAGCAGGGCCTCCAGGTCCCACGCGGCCGCGTCCCGCTCCCGCGGCGCTGCCTCCAGGCTCAGGCTCGGCGCGGTCGCCTCCTGCTGCCAGCGCTCCGTGTCCCACTGTTGGGGACAAGGTCAGAGCAGCTCCAGGGTGTCCCTGCTCCCTTGGGCTGCACTAGGGAGAACAGTGCCAGGGGAGCAGAGGCTGGAGCTCTCAGTGCTGGGCTCTGCCTGCGCCCACCTCCCCGCTGTGCTCCTGGGCTGGCACGGCGCCGGCCCCGAGCTCTCGCTGGAGCTGCCGGCAGTGCTGAGCCCGCTGCCGCTGTGCCCTGGCCAGGGCACGCTGGACCTCCGGGGATGGGCACGGCTGGCACCGGCTCCCTGCCTGGAGGAGAGCGGAGCGGGCTCTGGTGGCACCAGGAGCCAGTGCTGGCAGCACAGAGCTGGCCCTGTGCAGGGACCCTGCGGGCTCCCACTCACGCTGTCACACCCGGGCTGTGGCTGTGACATTTTGCTCCGGGATGGCTCCTCCCGCAGCCTCTGCCCTGTGCTGGCCAGAGCTTGGCTGTCCCCTCCCTGGCTTCTGCTGTCACCCTGTCCTGCTGTGTGGGGACAGGGGAGGAGGATGAGTGTGACATGGGGGGCTGAAGAAGGACGTTCAGATGGAGAGTGAGGCCTTTCCCACCGTGTAAAGCCATGCTCCGTGCCCACATATCCTCCACCCCGCTGTGGGATGCGTGGCTGGCCCCACGCTCTGGCTCTGCTGGCTCCAGGCCGGTACTGGTCAGGGGTGTCTGGGTCCCAGGCTGCTGGTCAGGCGCTGTGTTCCCTGCAGAGACCTGGTCCTGTCAGAGAAGCAGAGGTTACAGGGACACAGCTGGTGTTCAGGGCTTTTCCTTCACCAGACTGTCCCTGGATGAGGGGACCTGGCCTGACATCTGCCCACCTCGTCACTGGGCTGGTGCATCTCACTTGTGCCAAGCACCACGGCCACTGCCTGCTTTTTCTCCCACCTTTGACTCTTCAGCACCTGGAAAAGGGGAACTTGAGGTCCTTGTTGGGGTATTTCTGACCTTCAGGCCTGGCATGGCTCCAGGGACACATCTCACCCCTGGGGCAGCTTCAGCCCCTGCCCCCAGTGCTGGACAAGGGTCTTGACACCAGAATGGGTCAAGAGCCTGCACCTTACCCAGCCCAGGGACTGAGTGCCATGCCAGTCCCATGGATCCAGGGGCATTCCCCACCTGCAGCTCCCGCAGGGCTCTCTGCAGCTGGGCCACAGCTGTCCTCTGCTCAGGGAGGCCAGATCCAGCCAGCAGCTCCATCCGCAGCCCTCGGATCCCCCTCCGGCGCGCCGCGATCTCCTCCTCAGGGTCCCAGAGTGTGGCAGAGATGGTCTTGGCCAGCCCCTTCACCCTCTCAGCCAGTCCCAGAGCTCCCAGGATCTCCTCTCTGGAGGTGTCTGGGAGAACAGCGAGCCCTGGGCAGGGGCCATGGGGGGCCACCAGCACAGGGGGTCCCGGTGCGATGGAGATGAGTGGAGCTGGTGTCCAGATTCCAACGACTGCAGGCGTCCCCAGGCAGCAGCCAGGGACCGAGTGCCCCATGTGGGGCAGGATGGGGGGAATCCTCAGGGAGGGGGCATCCAGAGTGCGTCCCAGTCCCAGGGGCTACCTGGCAGTGACACACACAGCAGCAGGAAGGTCAGGCTGTTCCCTTCCAGCAGCCGCTCCACGATCCAGGGCAGGCAGACAGCACCAGGTTCCCTGCACTCCCTGCACATGGGGAGAGACACCCCAGGAGAGGGCTGGCTCTCGCCGCGCCGGAACCCACAGGAACCCAAGAATGGGTTGGCCACATATGTCCCCAAGCCCATGTCCCCAAGCAGCGGTGACACCCCCTTGGCTCCCAGCTGTGGGCTCCCACTGGGTGTCCCTCCTGCTTCACCTCCAGGAATGGGATTCCCTGACCCACAGCAGGCACACGGGTGTGCTGGAGTGGGAACACAGCTCAGCCCCCGTACATACAGCCTGGGGAAGGGCCCGGTGGCCCCTGGGGACACCAGGATCCTGAGGGCCGAGCGCTGGCGCCTGCCACCCTCCAGCTCTCGCTCCACGGTGAGAGTGAAGAGGCTGCCGGCCCTGGGGAGAGGCCGGTGTGGGAATGGGGCTGCAGCAGAGCCAGCCCCAGCACCCCATGGCCCAATCCTTCCCAGCCTGTGGGACCTGGACCAAATCCCTCACCCCTGCACAGCTGAGCGCCCGTCTGCGAGGGGCTGCTGAGCGCTCCCCTGGAACAACGCTGGGATGGCAGCCAGCCCCCTGGCATAGGCACTGATGGCAGCCTGGGCATCAGGCACGGCCATTTCCATTGCCTCTTCCACCATCCTGGAAGCAGAGGGAGACAAGACCAAGCGAGGAGGGTCACATCCACCCCCTGGGCTCACTGAGGCAAACCCCTGGCCATGCTGTGGCTGGGCACCATGCTCCCTGCCCAGCCCCACTCCTGATGTTGGGGTACCACCCCCCAGGAGCATCTGCTCAGCCATGTACTGGGGCAACAGGTACCTACAGGCCCAGGGGTGCCACATCCATCACTTGCAGGGCTCGGCCATCGGGACGGAGCAGGTCCCAGGCTTTGTCGTGGGTGCTGACCTGGAATGAGGGGCTTGCATTAGGCAGGGGGGCAGAAAAAGGGGGGCTGCTGGCATCCCACACTCACCAGGGGCCTGGACTACTTGTGGCCATGCACAGGTGAGGGTTGAGAAAGGCTGATTTTGGAGTAACTCCCAGTTTTTTCAACCCTGGCACCTGGGAAGGGCAGAGTCCTGGGAACGCCCGAGCCCTGTGTGGAACTTATCAGATCCCTGGCAGCATCCCGGAGCCAAAGGGCAGGACCCAGCCCAGTGGCAGGAGCTGGCATCACTCCTGTGCCAATCAAGGCCACACTGGAGGGACCTTCAGGCCATAGGGAGCAGTGACAGGCCTGGAAAGCCCAGCTGTGATGGGAGCAGGAAGGGGTTAGAGGGCTCCCCTGATCCCACTGTGCTGCTGAAGCACAGGAGCTGCTCTGCTTTCTGTTTTCTGGGCAGCTAAGATTTCCCACATCTGGGAAGCCCTGGAAAGAGGTGAGAACACCTGAGATCCAAAGGTCCTGAGTCCCTGGTCACCCTCTGGATGAGGGATGCCAGTACAGGGCAATATATGCTCTTGGCACAGCAGGGTCTGGGCAGCGGCAGAGAGGGAATGGGATCCTCATGCCAGGACATCCTGCCCTGCTCCTGCCCTACCTGGACCAGACTGACCATCTGCAGGCTCTGTGTATCATCCCCCAAGGCCTCCAGTTCTTGGAATACGGTGTCGATCACCTGTGGACAAGCTGGGAGCTGTTGGTTCCTGGGACCTGTGGCTGGATCTCACCCCCACCCCGGTGGGATTGGGGTCTGTTGGGTGACCTGGAAGCCCAGCATTGCACAGTTGTGCTGTCCCCTCTCCCTGCCACATGTCCCCTGTGCCCTCACCTGCCAGATGACACTCTGGAAGGGCAGCTGTGTCCCAGGGCCATGGGGGTCCCACAGCAGCAGGGACATGCTGTAGCCAAGGGGAACCAGGGCCAGCTGGGGTCTTGCCAACTCCAGGACCTTCTCCTGGTAGGAGAGACATATCCAGCAGGGCAGGGTCAGCATGGCACAGCCATGGCAGCCACAGCATGGCATGGCCAGCTTGGTGCAGATGGCCCTGGCTCATGTGGCTGGGGACAGGGTACAGAGAAGGACTTGGGGCTCTCGGTACCTGTCCTGCATCCAGGTGGAAAACGCCATCGACACTCAGGGAGCTCTCCTGGTGTGAGGGAGGGGGATAATGTCCAGCTTTCCCCCATCCCAGCATGGCCAGGGCAGGGCAAAGGAGGGACTGGGCACACTGGGATGGAGATGGCAGGGGTGGCACAGAGGGCCTGGCATGGGCAGGGGTGAGGAGAGACCCCCTCCCTTCCCCTGATCTCTGGGAACCCCCAGGAGTCCCCTGCAAGGGAGGGCCCATAGGGGTGTAGGGCAGGATCAGCCCAAGACCTCAGCTCCCATCAGGGTCCCAGGTGTGGCAGGTGGAGGGACAGAGCCCCTGCTCCCCCCTGGTTCCCCAGGGACCCTCGTACCCTGGATGTCCCTGCCCTGCAGCTCTCACCTGGGGCTCTGTCCCAGCGAAGAGGAGCTGTAGGGGGTCCTTGCTGCTGCCCACCCAGCTTTCTCCTGGCCCTGAAAACACCGGGTGTGCGATGGTGGGGAGGTCACCTCCACCTTCCTCCTGCCCCCGTTGCAGCCTGAAGCCACATCCCAGGGCTTCACATCATTCCCGCCCTCCCGCTATGACTCAGAGCCACCTGGACGGGGAGGACACCCTGTCCCTGTCAGCACTGCCCAGAGCAGCTTGGCCACTGGTCCCAGTGCCACCACAGCTGTGGCTGCCACCCTGTCCCCTTGTTTCCTGGTGAGGGGTTCAGGTGAGGACTCTGGGGTGTCCTGAGCTCTACCTGCTGCCTGGTGGAGTCCCAGAGCTGCTCGCACGCTGACATCCTGCTCAGCCTGCTGGGATAGAGGGGGAAGGAGCCACACACTCAGCACCACCCTGAGCTGGATGAGACCTCCAGGGAGAAGGGCAGCCCCTGACAGATCCCTCCAAGCCAACCTGGGCTATCCCCCACCACGGCACTCACCTCGTCCATGGGCAGTGCGGCAGCAGCCGCCCGTCAGCTGCTGTTTGGCCGGGGCAGGGATGGGGTTACCTGGGGGATCCGGTTCTCCTGCATTATTGATGGATGTGGGCAGGGCCAGACCCGGCCTGGAGGCACCCTGTTCCAGGGGCTGAGCCCTGTTGGTCAAGGAATCAGCGGGACCACAGGGGCAGGTGGGTGCCTGGAGCCCCTCACACCACTGGGATGCCCCCAGCTCCAAGAGGGACATCTCTGTCAGCCGAGGCTGGGAGATGAGGGACCATGGACTGCCATACAGGCTGTCACAAGAAGTGACCACAAAGCACAGAACCACTGGAGATCAGTCACAGCAAGAGAGAACAGAAGGAAATGCCAGTGCTGAGAATCCCCATTGTCTGTGGAAATCCAATGGTGAGGGCCAGGAGAGAGGGCCCAGGGCAGCACCTGCCCTGCTTTGGACAGGACTGGGAGGAGCAGATGCACACATGTTCCTCTGACTGCCTGTGCCCTGTACAGAATGAGACCAATGCCCCTTCCCCACCAAAACTCCCTCACCTCTGCCTCAGGTGTGAGACTGATGCCAGCTGGACACAGATGGAACAGGCAACACCGGGGGCTCCATCAGGAGCGGGGCAGGTGACATGGCAGGGACAATAGGAGCATGTCGGGGCTTGGGGAGTTGGAGGTGGCAGAAGGAAAACCCCTTGGGATGGTGGAGCCCTGGGACAGAGCAGGGCACGGGGCTTTTAGGGGTGCCCCAGCACTTGGCTGGGCAACGCCACAGTGGGATAATGCTGGGGGAAAGCCCTGCCCCACAGGGGAGCCCAGACTGGGGACTCCAAGAGCCCCTCACCAGCACTTAGGGGTCCTGTGAGCCTTCCAGGGAGCCCCTGTGGGGCAGCACTGGTGGGAATGGTCACTCCCCCTCACGCTGTGGCAGCGCTGGCCCTGACCAGGCAGACGGCCCCGTGTGGGTGCTCCCAAGGGATGGCAAAGCCTAGGATTCAGGAGACAGGGATTTCTCCTTCCTCATCCATCAGCCAGCAGCTGCTGCTCCCTGTTCCATGTCCAGCCAGCCCAGGATTCCCAAGGTGCAGGGGAACACTGTTGTACGCCCTGGTTAACACCAGCAGAGTGGTGCCTTCACCAACACTCTGAGCCAGCAACCACCCTCCCACAGCCCAGGGCATGGCCCCACGCCCCTCGGGCTGCTCAGGGCTGGTGGCACAGCCCCACAGCCCCTCCACCCTGGGCAGGGACATACCCTGGGCATGCAGCAGAGCCCGAGTCCATCATGATCCACGCCTGGACCCCACGCCCTGTTCAGCCACTCTCCAGCTCCAGCCTTGCTCCTTCCCACACTCTGCTTTCCCTCTGCTGCCAGCCAGCCCAGGCTGTGTTTGCTTGCAGGTCATGTGTGCCTGTGCCCAAACAGAGAGAGGGAGGGAACAGGAAACACCCAGGCACAGAATTTAATGTAAAGATAGGACAGGCCCTGGGGAAGAAGAGCAGGGCTTGGCCAGGTGAGCCCTGGGATGACACCAGCCCCTTCTTTTCCCAAGGACACGGAGTGAGAGGACGAGGGGGAATGGCTTCACACTGCCAGAGGGCAGGGTTAGGTGGGATATTGGAGAGAAATTCTTCCCTGTGAGGGTGGGGAGGCCCTGACACAGATGCCCAGAGAAGCTGTGGCTGCCCCATCCCTGGAAGTGCTCAAGGGCAGGCTGGATGGGGCTTGGAGCAGCCTGAGATAGTGGAAGGTGTCCCTGCCCATGGCAGGGGCTGGAATGAGATGAGCTTTAAGGTACCTTTCAACTGAAACTACCTTGTGATTTTATGATTCTCCCCATCCCCCTTTTCCCTTGCCTGTCCTTTCCCCACCCACCCCCTTCCTTTGAATATTCCCCAGCCCTGCATTCCAGGCTCTCCCTCAGCATCCCATAATCCATTTTCTTCTTATTATGAGATATTCTCTGAATAACCCAGAACAAACTAATTTTCTTCTTATCACTTAAAAAGTTTCTGGTTGAACCTCCTCAAGGTCCCACTTGGACTCATCTGCCAGTGCCTCGGGTCAAAGTATAAGGAGCTGCTCCAGCTCATTAGCATTCGTGTGCAGGGGTGTTTATTTACTCATTTTCCTGTCTTTTGTGGGTTTTCAGTTTTTCCCTAAGGCTGAACAGCAGCCAAGCAGCATCCTGCCAAACCTGACATCCTGGCCCAGCCACAGCCCCGGGTGAGGAGAGCCAGGATCAGCACAGGGCCCACGGAGGCTCCAAGGATGGCTGGACTGGTGGGGCTAAAAGGTGTGTGGGGAGGCTCTGGGCAGGGACCAGCAGACCCCCAGCAAGGTTTGGGGCATCTGAGTGCTACCAGTGGGAATGTGATGGAATGAACTCCTCTTGTCCAGGGCAGGGACACTGGGGGTGTGTTGGGGCTTGGGGAGTTGGAGCTGGCCGCAGGGAAATCCGCTACGGGAGGGTGCTGCTCTGGGCCAGAGCATGGCACGGAGCTTGACGTGAGGGGTGCCCCAAAACTTGGCCGGGCACGGCCACAGCGGGATAACCCTGCGGACAGCCCTGCTGCACCGGGGAGCCCGGGCTGGGGACAAGAGCCCCTCACCAGCCCAACCTGGGAGCCTCCCACGGAGCCCCTGTGGGGAAGCACTGCTGGGAAGGGTCCCGGTGCCCCTCAGGCTCTGCGGCAGGGCCTGGTCCTGACCAGACAGACGGCCCCAGCCACGAGCAGGGCGAGGGCGACGCAGAGCGGGGCCACCACGGCGGCGAGGTCACAGCGCAGCACCGACGCCGGCACCTGTGCCACGGGCCAGCCCTGGTACTGAGCTGGGGAGTGGCACCTGTAGTCCCCGGGCCAGCCCTGCCTCAGGTGCCCCGTGGCCGCCAGCGCCTGCAGCCCCCCGGCCCCAGAGCACGAGCAGCTGAAGGGATTGTCAGCCACAGCCATGTCCCGCAGGCGCCCCAGGAGCTCCACCTCGTCCCTCGGCAGCTCCGAAATGGAGTTGTTGTCCAGGTGAAGGGTGTCCAGCATGGGGTAATTCCTGATGGAGGGGACGGCCTGCAGCAGGTTTTGATTCAGGAAGAGCTTCTTCAGGGAGCTGAGGGAGATGTCTACAGCATGGAGGTGGTTGCGGCTCATGTCCAACACCTCGAGGTTGGGAGGCAGCGGTGTCGGCACTTCATCCAAGCCAGTGTTGGACAGGTTAAAATTCCGGAGGGATGCTGGCCACTGGCAGGAGGAGGAAGGGTCTGCCATGAGCTTGTTGTGGCTGAGATCGAGGTGCCGGAGCTCCGGCAGCAGCTCCATGGCCTCACACACGCTGTGGTAGGAGCTCAGGTTGTTGTGGTGCAGACTCAGCTCCTGGAGCTGAGGGAAAGCTCCCTGGCAGAAGGCGGGGCTCAGGCTCCCATCGCCGAGGCTGTTCTGTGCCAGGCTCAGGGAGCGCAGAGCTCTGAACACCCTCCCGACGGCACAGGGCAGGCTGCTGACGCGGGAGCCGGTGACAGCCAGCTCCTCCAGGGTCTCCAGCCACCTGCTGAGGCTGGAGAAGGCCGGTTCCCGGCCCGTCAGCGGGGCGGATGTCACGTTGCGGAAGCTCAGGGACAGTATGGGCAAGTTCTGGCCATCCATGTCACTCCAGTTGCCCGTCCCCTGGAAAACGCAGCTCTCAAAGGCCAGCTCCTGCACATGGGTGTAGGAGAAGAACCTCAGCACACGGGCAAGGAGTACCTCAGGCACCAGGACGTTTCCAATAATTACTTTCTGGATGACAAGGGACTCCAGAGTTTCAGTGATGGAGGAGGCCAGGTCCCTGATGGGGAAGGCTATGTATTTCTCCACATCTCCGCCCTGAAACTCCACCACAGTTGCTGGGAGGCACTGGATGATGCTGCCGATGGTTTCCTCGGACAGGTTGTAGCACACACAGTACTCCTGAGTGCGGTTGAAGAAACATCTGTCTCTTCTGCCTTCTGCTGCAGGCAGCCCCAGCCCCAGGAGCAGCAGCACAGCCACACTCATGGTGAACAACCTAAAAACTGCAGAAGAGACGGTGAATGGCAGCTGAGGGGAGCACTCTGACCCAGACTGCAGGGGTGGCTTGGGCAGGTTCAGCCCCGCAGAGCCACCCCTCAGAACAGGGCACTGCCCTCATCCCTCCTGCACCCGCCCGGCCACTGAGCCGTGACTCGGGCAATGCTTAGGCCAGCAGCCAAACACCAGGAGCTGCACCTGCACCATGCTTATCTCAGCAGGGTCTCCCGAGGCTCTGCCCTGCCCTACCTGGGCTGCCTTGCTGCAAGCTCCCACTTCTAAACGACTAGGAAATGCCTGGAGAACTCCAAATGCGAAGTTACAGACAGGGAAGCCAGATGTGTCAGTCTGACCAGGGACAGAGCCCAAGCTCTGTTTGTTCCTCTGTAATCTGGAGCAGGAAATTGCAACAGAAGCTTCATGTTTTCTCCTTACTCAGCCATTTGATTCATCACCAGCCCCCAAAGGGGTGGTAGAAAATGACCCCTGAAGGTGTGAACACATCCCTGTCAGCACCAGACGACTGCAAAGAAGCAGCAAGCAAAGATTAAAGGCTCCTAAATATCTGCTAATCCAGATCAAAGGGGGTCTTCAGGATCCCCAGTCCAGCCTCCTGCTCGGAGCAGTTCTGTCGCTGGCACCAGCCCTGATCAGCCACAGCTTTCCTTGGCCACATCCCAAAGCCCACCGAGGACGGAGCTCTCCCTACCTGTCCGTGCCATCGCGGGGCTGCACCGCCCTCCCGAGGAGCAGCTCCCCTCCGGCACCTGCCCCTCGCTGCGGGGAGCAGGAGCGGGGTGGGTTTGTCCAGTGACTCACCAGCCAGCGCACACCCTAACGTTTCCTTGCTCCACTTCTGCTTCCTCCGGCTGCTGCCAAATCCCGGGCTGAGGTGCCAAAGGTTCCAAGTGCTCAGCTCCGTCCGGCACCCGATCCTGCCCAGCCTCCGGCCGGGCGAGCCCTCGGTGCTCCAGATGTGTTCCAGCTGCCGCTGGCGCTCCCGCAGCTGGCGCTGCCCGGCTCGGGGCCCCTCGCCCGGGGCTGGGCACACACCTCGAGCCCGGCTCCGGGCACAGCCCTCGCTCCCACAGCGGGACTTCCTGAGCAGGACGGAGCCACCCAAGTCACTTCTGCTTCGCTTCCCTGCGGCTGCGGGCTGGGGAAGGCTGTGGCTGGAGTGCCGGCACTGCTCGCTTTCCTAGGAAGGGTGATGGAACAGAGAGGGCGGGCAAGGTTCCCCAAAGGCGTTTTTGGGCTCTGCCCTTCCAGATGCTCTTGTATTGCTGTGCCCCAAGGCTCACCGGGTGCTGAGCACCCTGCAGGCAATGCAGAAGGGTACGGGACTGTCATACCTGGCATCCAGACCATGCCCAGGTGCCTGTGTTCCGTGTAGGATGGGGATGGCACAATTCCCATCCATTGTCCAGGCAGCCCCAAGCTGCACAGGGCACTCTGGAAGGAGCCAAACAGCTGGATGTGGCACTGAGTGCTCTGGTCTGGCTGACAAGGTGGTGATCAAAGGTTGGACTTGATGATCTTGGAGATCTTTTCCAACCTAAATGGTTCTGTGATTCTATGATCTCTCAGGATCATAGAATCTTTCCCAGATTCCTCTGCCTATGCTGGATTCAGAAAGGGCTTCAGAAAGGTAATAAAACTGCATGGCTGGACAGTTGTTACTGTGGCACTACACCTTGGTGCCACAACAGCTGGGGTGGGGTCCCTTGCTCTCTGGGACTCTAGGGCAGAGGTGCTCAGCAATTCCATGATTTCCCTTCTGTATCCTTGGGTTACATAAAATTCCTCAGCACAAGAAGGACATGGAGCTGCTGGATCAAGTCCAGAGGAGACCACAGAAATGCTCCAAGGGCTGGAGCCCCTCTGCTGAGTAGACAGGCTGGGAGATGGGGCTGTTCAGCCTGGAAAAGGCTCAGGGGAGACCTCAGAGCTCCTGCTCCTTCCAGTGCCTCAGGGGAGTCCAGGAGAGGGACTTCGGACAAGGGCTTGGAGTGACAGGACAAGGAGAAATGGCTTCCCAGTGCCAGAGGGCAGGGTTAGACGGGATATTGGGAAGAAATTCCTCCCTGTGAGAGCGGTGAGGCCCTGGCACAGGTTGCCCAGAGAAGCTGTGGCTGCCCCATCTCTGGAAATGTCCAAGGCCAGGTTGGACAGGGCTTGGAGCAACCTGGGATAGTGGAAGGTGTCCATGCCCATGGTGGAGAGGTTGGAACTGGATGAGCTTTAAGGTCTCTTCCCATCCAAATGGGTCTGGAACTCCATGAAACTGCTGCTGAGTGCACGATGGAAAAGTCACAGCAGCCCTCCGCGCTCTCCTCCCGGCGCCTTTCGACGAGCCCGGCAGCTCTGCCCGGGGCTGGCACCTTTAATTTCTGCCGTGCAGCTGCAAATTCCCCAAACACCCCCTGGGGAAGCACGAACTCCTCTGCCCCTCGCTCCCCATCAGCACGGCGGAAGGGCCCGGAGCACCGAGCCGCCTGGTTTCGTATTTCTGGTGACTCTTCGGGGGCTTTTCCCGGCCTCGGCACAACCAGCACCCATCCCTGCAGGCGCACAGCCGCCCGTGCCCGGAGCGGGCTGGGCGCTCCGGTTTCCAAGGCGGCCGGGATCGTGTTTTCCCCGCCCCGGGACCGCCCCAGGACCAGCCTTTTCCTCCTCCGCTCCTCCCGCTCCTCCCGCTCCGCCATGTGGGGCCGGCGGCGCGGCGGGCGCGGCGCGGAGGAGCTGCGGGCGCGGCGGCGGGAGCGAGAGGCAGGTCCTGCCGGGGACAGCGGGCACAGCCGGGGGTCGGCGGGTCCCCCGTGGGTGGGAGGGACCCCCCAGCTCGGCCCCCATCGCCGCCCCGGCCGGTGGCGCATCGCGGGGTGATCGGCGCCGCTGGCCGCTCGGGGAAGCGTTTTACAGCTTCAGATTTTAACCCGTGGGGTTCCTGCCATGAGTTCCCCGTTTCTTCAACATCCCCCCCCCCCCCCCCCCCCCCCCCCCCCCGGCTTTTTCGCGGTGTCCCCTCCGTCGCANGTTTTCCGAGGTCTCGCCTAAGTCGTAGCCTGGAGCAAAGGAGGCTCAGGGGGGCCCTTGTGGCTCTGCACAGCTCCTGACAGGAGGGGACAGCCGGGGGATCGGGCTCTGCCCCTGGGAACAGGGACAGGAGGAGAGGGAACGGCCTCAGGCTGGGCCAGGGGAAGTTTAGGTTGGATATTAAGGAAAATTTCTTCGTCAAAAGGGTGATGAGGCATTGGAACAGCCTGCCCAGGGCAGTGGTGGAGTCACCATCCCTGGATGGGGCACTTGGGGCATGGCTTAGTGGCCGCGGTGGTGTTCAGCTGAAGGCTGGAGTTGATGATCTTGCAGGTCTATTCCAGCGTTAATGATTTTATGGTCCTGTATGAAATCAAGCCTCAGGTCCCTCCAGCTGGTCCTCGGGCCTCTGTCCCGTGTTCCTGCCCACTTTGCGTGCCCGACCCTCAGCCCCAGCTCCAGGTGCAGTCCCTGCTTGTGCATCTCTGCCAGGCTTGCACCAGGAGGAATGGGCATTTCCTCCCTGGATTAAGGGAGGAGTGGGGCTCTTGGGTGTGATGGAGAAGCGTCCTGGCCCGGGCAGGTGGTGACGTGTCCCGATCCGATGGCAGCTCTCAGGAAGGCCCGGCGGCAGGAGCAGCTGGTCAGCAAGCGGCTCCTGCGGGAGGACAGCGCGGCCCAGGAGGGTGGACAGGATGGAGCAGACGTCGTGCCAGACCCACTCTCAGAGGATGAGGTGAAGAACCTGATGCTCTCCATGGCAGTGGGGGTCCCGGGGGTCTTCCCCAGACTCAGCCTATGAAGGAGGCTGGGTGGGGTGGGTTTGGGAATGGCTCTGATTCGCCGATCGACACAGTGGAGGCTCCTTGTGCCTCTTTATGCCCTGGGTTCCTTTGCCTCCAGGATTAACGGGGCAAAATCTTAATGCTGGCAGTGCTGGAAGTTCACCCACCTTTCAAATCCCTGGCCAGGTTCTGGAACTGCTCAGGGGTGTGCAGAGGGGTTCGGAGGACAGGAAGCGATCGCTCGGCCGCCTCCGCTGGGCCCTGCAGAACGAGGAGACTCAGCAGAAGTTTGTCAGGTCAGCCCAGGCCGGCTGTGGCTGTTACCAGGGGCATGTCCCGAGGGGCCCTGTGTCCCTGTGGTTGGGTGGGTGAGCTGGCGTGTGGCCCCGGCTGGGAGGTGACAGCAGCCTTTGGATCCCCCAGGCTGGACGGCAGCATCCGGACGCTCACCGGGCTCTTCACCAGCAGCCTGGCTGACCTGCAGCTGGAGGCTGCGCGCTGTCTGCACGAGCTGTCCCACTCCAGCGTGCCCGTGGTGGCCGAGGCGTGCCTGCCTGTCACCTCCTACCTGCTCACCTACCTGTCGGGACACAGCCTGGAGCTCACGGTGAGATCCACGTGTGCGTTTGCCGGGGCCCTGGCACCTGGGAATCCTTTGGTGTGGTTGGTATTGGCCTCTTCTGGTCACACATGGCTCCCGTGGGAGTGCTGGTGAGAAGGGGCCCTCTGGAAGCAAAAATCTGCTGGCATCACAGCCTTGCCCTTGGAGCAGGACTGTTCCCAGTGCCCAGGTGCTATGACCTGCCCCTGACGGTGGGGTAAATGAGTTTTTGTTAATCACAGATCCCTTGGGTTGGATTGGAGTGGAACCACACTGAATGACCCATGTTTACATAGGTACAGTACATATATATACATGTACATATACATTTACATGTACATATATATATGTGTGTGTATATATGTGGTAGGTTTATTTTAGAACAGTTTGGTTGTCATGGAAAGGAGATATGTAGCCATTTTGGTTGTTATCTGTAGAAATGATACAATATAAAAGTACAAAGATATCACTTAAGAAAATACATAAAGAAAAGAGAGAAAGGATAAGAGTAGATAGTAGAGTGCCTGTGGCTCCATGCTGTGCAGCTGGATCTGGGAAAGGAGCAAGCAGTTGGAGTAGCTCTGGGATGCCCATGTGTTTTCCAGCTGCTCCATTGGGAAGCAGACAGGTGCAGAGCTAAGAAGCAAGGTGGGCAGTGACCCCAGATGCTGATCCCATTTGAATTCAGCAGCAGGCAGGCTCCAGGAGAACCAGAGGGGGCTCAGGGAAATGTCACCCTGAAAAGTAGAAGCCTGAAAAACCTCCAAAATGGGTGTGATCAGATCCCGTCTTCAGCCAGATAAAAAAAGAATGAACTGAAGCTGTTTGATCTGGGCATGGGGTGGCTGGAGAGGCCAGCAGCATCCAGCTGTGTTTCCCCCTCCAAGGGCAGCTCCTGCCCTGCTCAGGGCAGTGTGTGGGACCTGAGGCTTTGCTGACTGCCCACAGGGTCACCTCCTGCTCTGCTGTGTTGTTGCAGGAGCTGTGTTTGTACACGCTGGGGAACCTCATAGTAGAAAGTGAGGCTGTGAGGAAGCAGCTGCTGCCTCAGGGCATTATTCCAGTGCTGGCGTCCTGCATCCAGGTGGGTGGAACAGCTCAGCCACGTTTCTGCTGTGCCTTAGAGAGACTTTTCTGACTGACAGCCCTGAGTCACCATCCCTCCTTCCAGTTGTGGGGAAGCTCTGCAGGGAGCTGTTCCCATAAGCGTGAGGGTTACTTGTGGGCTCCCCTATGCTCATTTTCAGGGCTCAACTCACCATCTTGTGCTCTTCTCCAGCTGAATCTCCCCCATCCAGTGGCTGCCTGGTCCAGTCTGTAGCACAGGGAGCCCTGTCCCCTCTGCCTGGCCTGGGTCCAGCAGGGCTGTGGTTTGCAGGTCCAAATGCTCAAACCAGGACTTTTGCTGCGTTTGGGCTAAGCCCAGTGAATGTGGGGAGGGGGACAGCTCAGCTCTGGTGCAGCCACAGGTTCCTGTGTCCCTCCTGGTCCCCTCTGTGTCCCCTCTTCTCCAGGCACAGCGGGGCTGGGCCGCTCGGCTGGGTTTGGTTGGCACCCTGGGGCCCTGGCTCTGTCAGGAGGGATCAGCTCTGTTCTCTTGGATTGCAGTCCCCACACGAGGCCGTGCTGGAAGGCGTGGGCTACGTCCTCTCACAGCTCCTCCAAGCCAAGGAAGCGCCCACGGAGATCATCCCGTGAGTCTGAGCCTCTGAGCCCTGCACCAGGATGGGCCCCGGGGCCTCCAGTGGTATTTGTGTGCAGGGGAGGGACACTTTCCCCATCCCAGTGACATTAATGGCTCAGGGCAGAATCCTGCTAGAACTGTGGAAGTTTTGATGCAGATCAGGGAGCAGGGCTTGGCTCCTTTCCCTCAGCCTCATCTGAGCAGACAGCTCTGGTATTTCAGTAAAGGCCAGCATGGAGCAGAGAAGGCTCGCAGGGAATTCTGGCTGTGTTCCTCTTGCAAGGGAAAAAATCAACTCGACAACCCTGCAGTGCCAAAAATGTGACCCCAGTCAAAGTGTCCTGAGTGTCCCCAGGCCCTGCCATGCACAGGGGGAGCCCAAGGCTGCAGCCCTTGGCTCAGAGTCCCTTCCAGGTGTGCGTTTGGACCCTGTGGCCCCCAGTATGGGATAGAGCAGTTCCCTGCTCAGTGGCCAGGGTTTGTGTCTCACTGTTGGTGTCCTGCCTGTGCTCCAGCCCGTGCCTCCAGTAACTCTGCTCTCTGCCCCAGCCTGGTCCTGGACTCGGTTCTCCCCCAGCACATGCTCCGACTGGTTTGCTCCGGCCTCAAGGCTGGGATGGGAGCGGCCGTGGAGTTTGCATGGTGTCTCCACTACATCATTTGTAGGTAAATGCATTTTCCTCCTCATTTTGAGTTCCCTGGGGGCAGCCAAACAGAGGCACGAAGGCTCATGGCCCTGCGAAGGGATCTGGATTGCCTCCCCTTTTCCCTTGGGAAAGCAATTCCCCAGACATCCTGCGTATCCCAGCTCTCCTATCTGAGCACATGTGCTGTTTGCAGGATCACTGAGCTCTTTTACAGGGTGGTAATGGGTGATAAACATTAGGAGGCTGTTTCTAGTCCTCTGAAATATACCCAGATTGCTTCCCCATTCCTGGAGTTGTCCCCCATCCTTCCCAAGGCAAGCTCCCTGAATCCTCACTTGTGGGGCTGGCCCAGGGCCACCCATCTGGGCTGTGCCAGCAATCCCTGCCCACCACTCGGGCTAAGGAACATGTAGATACTCAAGGGTCAGGGCTGTCGTTTCCAGACCCACACAGATAATTTCAGTGAATCTGTTTTTCATGGGCATTTAAATTTTCTGATAAGCTCAGAAAAAACCCTGCTATTCCAATGTGAAAGAAGCCACTGTTCCAACATGAAATAAGCCTGCGGTGGTTCAGGAGAACACTGAATTTCCAGGCGGTTGTTTGGTGAGGGGATGTGGCAGTTTCTCCTCTCCAAGCTCCAAGGCCACTGCACTGTCCCTCCCTTTGCAGGCACAAAGACAACGTGGTGCTGCTGGCGCTGGGGGCCGTGCCTGCCCTCACCTCGCTCCTGCTCCACCTGGCTTCCCAAATCCCCCAGGACGCTCCCGAGGGCCTGGAGCTGGTGAGAGGTGGGCAGGGTGCTGGCTCTTCTCAGGATTGCTGTGGGGACACTGCCCAGCTAAAGGGCTTGCCGTGTCCCTCTGTCACAGCTCGTGTGCCCCGTGCTGCGGTGTCTCAGTAACCTGCTGGCACAGACAGGCTGCCAGGGGCAGGGCCAGGACGGGCGCCTGCTCGTCGCCCTCTTCCTCATCCTGCAGTGCTTCCTGCAGCAGCACCCCTTCCTCGTCCAGGAGTGCCTGTGGCTGCTCAACAACCTCACGGGTGAGTGTCCCACGGGTGAGTGTCCCACGGGGTGCTGGCACGGCCAGACACTGCTGGGACCCGCCCTGTTTTATTCACGTGTTCCTTCTCTGCCCACCCCAGCGGATGATCCCTTCTTCTGCTCCGCTCTGCTCTCCCTGGGCCTGCTCCCGGCCCTGCTGCAGCTCCTGACGTGTTCCCAGATGGCCACTGTGCTGGTAAAGCTTGGCCTGTGCCTTGGGAATGGTGGGGAAGCGCTGGAGTTTCAGGAACATGAATCCCACACTGACAGTGCTGGAGCTGGAGGGTGGGTGGGGCAGCAGTGACAGCTTGGCAGAAGGTGTGGTGTGGTGGCAGTCACCAGCCACCTCCCCTGAAGGCACTCCAGCTGTATTTACCCTTGGCAGAGCCTTATCCCAGCATAAGAGTGGTCCCAAGGGAGATGTTAACTTGGGGGCAGCCCTTCCTCCCCTGGGAAGATTCTTGCCATTTTCCTTTGAAAGACCCCTATGCTTTAGGAGACTGGGGATGCTGCCAGGGGTGGGTGGCAAGGCTGGGTCTGTCTGGCACGGGGATGAACAGTGCCTTGGGGTAGGTGTGGAGAAGGCATTCCAAATCCAGTGGTTTGGTGGGCACCTGGCAGGACAAGAAAGAAAGGTGGAGAGGGGCTTTGGGCAAGGGCACCAGTGACAAGACAACAGGGAATGGTTTCACACTGACAGAGGGCAGAGTTAGATGGGATATTGGGAAGAATTCTTCCCTGTTAGAGTGGTGAGGCCCTGGCACAGGTTGCCCAGAGAAGGGACGGGGCTTGCAGCAGCCTGGGATAGAGGAATGTACCCCTGGCCATGGCAGGGGTTGGACTGGATGACCTTTAAGGTCCCTTCTAACCCAAACCATTACACAATTCCATGACTCGGGGAGTGGTTGGGAGCCCTCCCAAACCTGTCAGGAATCTGCCCACGGAGCATTCACAGCTCGTTTCCTCTCCCTCCCACAGGTCCTGACCGTGCTGTGCAACATCGCAGAGCAGGGACCGTCCCAGTGCCAGCAGCTGCTCCAGCAGCCCCTCCTGCCCCGGCTCCTGCCCCTCCTCACGCTGCCCGACCCCGAGGCTGTGGGGCAGTGCCTGGAGCTGCTGCACCTCCTCTTCCTGCACTGCCCGGAGGTGAGAGCCAGCAGATGGTAAAGGGCAGTGATTATTGTGGGCTTTATTGTTACGTGGAGGGGGGATTATTGTAATTTGAGTAACAGTGCCCTCAGTGACTGTCACACTGCCCTCCACCCCTCAGCACCCAGGCCCCTGCCCAAAGGGACACCGATGCAGAGGGTGGAAGCCCTTCTTGTGTCTGCAGAGTTCCTTTCTTATTGTCAGGGACTGGTGTTTGGTTGTTTCTATCCCAAGTTTTCTTTTGATCCTCCTGAGGTTGCTTCACTTGCTGCAGATCACAGGAATGAATTCTTCCCTGTGAGGGTGGGGAGGCCCTGGCACAGGGTGCCCAGAGGAGCTGGGGCTGCCCCATCCCTGGATGGCCAGGCAGGATGGAGCTTGGAGCACCTGCTGGAAGGTGTCCCTGCCCATGGCAGGGGGTAGGAATGAGATGGGCTTTAAAGTCCTTCCCAGCCAACCACCAGCATGGTGGGATTTACCTGGATGGGGACTGCAGTGTCTGGGAGGGCTCTGGGGAATTCCTTCAGCCCCGCTCCCTAGGATGTGGTGGCTTGAGCAGAGATGATCAGCTGTAGCACCCAGCCAGCTCTCACTCTCTCTTCTCACACAGGCTGCTGCTGCTTTCACCAGGCAAGGTGGGCACCAGGCCCTGGAGCAGCACCAGAGCACCCCAGAGCTGCAGGAGCGGGCACAGGCACTGCTGGGTGTGGTCAGGCAGCCCCCAGGAGACCCCAGTGCCTGCCAGGCCACACTGGCTGCCTTCTCCTAGGCCTTGCCCCTTCCCTGCATTCCCAGGGGAAATAAACTGTCTGTTCAACCTGTGGCAGCTTCCCAAGAGCTGCTCAGGGCTCTGATGTGCCCAGTGCTGGCTGCACAGGGGATGCTGGTCCTTGTCACCACCTGGTAGCCACCAGCTCAGTGCCCCCCAGAGCCTGGAGCAGGGGCAGAGCTGAGCTGCAGCCCAGGCAGACTCTCCTGTGCCAGGGAGGGGTGAACAGCTGCGTCAGCCATTCCTTGGGCTCTGTCACCACCAAGCTCAAGGTAAGCACATTGTGTTTATGAATTGATAAATTAAAGCTACATCTTTGACATTAAAGATAATCAGTCAAGTCTCCAGCACGTGTATTTCCTGTCTGTCGTCACGCGTGGCTTTTCACAACACTCTCCAGGGCCTTGCCCACTTCATCCACAGTGAGGTTGTTCAGTGGGATGCTCTTCTCCTTCCCAAACTCTGTGGGAAAACAGACAGGGTGAGAGGGGGCAGGTGTGTGGGTCCTTTCCTGGTGCAAGGGCATTGATGTCACAGCCCAGGCTCCCATCACCACCCCTTCACTCACCACGTCCCAGTCTCCCTCCATGTGCCCAAGTTATCATTTCCACCTTCTTACTCTCCTTTCCCTTGGAAAGAACTCAAAGCAGCTCAGCACCTTTCCCAGTCTCATTTTGTTAGCTCTGCCTGGGCAGAGACACATCCAGCAACCCTGTGGCCTTCAGCCTCGTCCCAGCAGGGTGCTCCCCTCAGGAAAGCAACCTGAAAACTCTGTTCCTACAGCTGCCCCGGCCTGGGCTGCCCCAGGGCTCCATTTCCCTGGCAGTCCCATCCAGACACAAGAGACTCCCCTGGTCCATGTGCTCACACTGGGAAACTTATGCTGAAAGAGTCATTGCTTCTTTTCAAAAGTATTGAAATAAGTTTTATCTGGCCCAGATGGCCTTCGAGAAAAACAAACCCTTTCCACAGGGGCTTTTCTGCTCCCTTCTTGGTGTTTCAGTGAGAACGCAGTGAAAATAAAGGAAAAACAACCTCATTTTTGGGTAGTGAATGGGGTGGGGGCGGGAGATCGCAGCCAGAGGCTGGAAAGCCCCTGCTGAGCACTGGGCCCTGTGCTGCTTCCCCCGGGTCACTTCCCTGCTTCCCACACCCTGCCCCGAGGTGTAAGAAGCTGCTCCTTCTCCACCACCGTCCCTCGTGTAACCTCCGAACAGCCGCTGCCGCAGCCCCCAGCTGCAATCCCTCCCTGGGAGGGAGGTGAGGCCCTGGCACGGGCTGCCCGGAGCAGCTGGGGCTGCCCAGCCCTGGCAGTGTCCAAGGCCAGGCTGGACGGCGCTGGGAGCAATCGCGTCCAGTGGAAGGTGCAGGAGGTGGCAGCGGATGAGCTTTAAAACCCAAAGAGTCTGTGATTCTTCCCATCCCCGTTTTCCCGTGCCTGTCCTTTCCCCACCCACGTCCTCAGTCTGATCCTTCCCATAAACACTGAGGGTCCCTAAAGGCCCTTCCAACCCAAACCATTCCACGAGAATTCCATGGGGTTTCCCGGCGGGCACCCCCTACTTACCGTACCGAGCCCAGAGCTTGGGCTGGATACCGGAACACTCACGGATCAGGATGGGGAAGTTGGGATTTGCCTTCTTCAGAGTCACATAGTGCTGCTCGATAAATTCCCTGCGGAGGGAAGGAGGAGCGCGGGTCCCTGTGGGTCAGCTCGGGGGTGTCTCGCTCCCCTGGAGGAGCACCCCCGGCCCCGTCCCGGCCCATCCCCGCGCTGACCTGACGCCGCGGCTGCCGGCGGAGCGCTGGCACAAGTGGATGCGGAGCTCCCTCAGCCCGCGACCCAGCCCGCCCCCGATGCTCTTCACAGCGGCCGCCGCCATCTTCCCTACCCGGACAACAGCGCGGGGGCGGGACCGCAGCGTCTCCGCCAATCGCAGTGCCCGCAGTTCCCCGTCCACCAATGGGAGCGCCCGCCGTGATCGCACCCGCCAATGGGAGCGCCCGCCGCGGGGTGCGCTGGGAGGACAGCGCTGAGCGGAAGGGCCGCGCAGCGGAGCTGGGAACGCAGCGATGCCGGACCGCGACAGTGAGTTTGGGGACACGGGACAGGGGACAGGAGACATCCTCGGATACCCCTGGGGCCGCGATATTCGGCCTGCGCGGGGGCTGTCGCGGCGCTGGGGGCGGGGCGGGTGGCAGCGGCCCGGTGGGAGGGGCGGTGTAGGCCCAACCTGCGCTGTGGAGTGGGGGGACCCCGGGGGATCCCCGGCCCTGTGCGAGGGACAGCTCAGCGGGGGGACGGGCTGCGGCCACAGCCCGCGGAGCCAGGGGACGGGACCTCGCGGGCTGGGACCCCGCGGCAGCCCAGCGGTGAGGAGTTACGCGGGGCTGCGGCGGGGCTGAGCCTCAGCGCGGGGATTGACACCGGCTGCGCCCCGGGAGTGGGGCCGTGCGGTGTTTCGGGCCGTTGAGAGGATGCAGGGGCAGCCCCGGGGTGTGCGGGACGGGACACCCTCGGGGAGGCCCTGGGACACCCCCTGGAAGGCACAGAGCCGCAGGGCTTGGGGGGCGATGGGTCTTGCATTGGCACCGGGACCCCCGAGTCCTGTGCACGCCGGCCAGGTCGGCCCGGGTGCCAGCGGGCTGGGATCCACCTCGGAGCTGCAGATGGACCCTGTTCCCTTCGTGGTTTCTTGGGAGGGTGTGAAGCTGTGCAGGCAGTGTCTGAGCTCTCTCTCCTGTCCATTAGATGAGCCGTTCTCCAACCCCCTGGCCCCCGAGGGCCACGATGTGGACGACTCGCACTCCTTCCACCAGTGAGTACAGCACTGGGGTGGGGCTGGACCAGCACTGTGGGACCCCAGGCTGATTCCCATTGAGAAGCTCCAAGTCTCTGGTGGAGTCCAGCCTTTGGGCCCCCTCCAATGGGCACCTGGTGCCCATCTCGGTCGCACAGGACCTGCTTCTCCTCCAAAGCACTCTGGGAATGATGAGTTCTGTTTCTTCCCTCCCTTGCAGGTCTAAGCTGACCAATGAAGACTTCAGGAAGCTTCTCATGACCCCGCGGGCTGCGCCAACATCTGCGCCACCCTCCAAATCTCGCCACCATGAGTGAGTAGGGCTCAGTTTCACAGATCCGTGGGACAATCCATTCCCCCTTTCCCTCTGGCGCTCTGTGCCCAGCTGAGTCTCTCTCCTGCACTCTGCAAGGGAATATCTACAGAGGCTTTTGCCACTGAGTGTGGGAAGTGGAGAAGCAGGTGGGTCAGGGCTGCTGGAAATAAAAGAGCGAGGCTTCATGGCTGTTAAGATGCTTTGTGCAGGAGGCAGATTTGGTTCAGTAAAAATCAGTCTTTTCCCTCCCTGCTGACAGTGTGGAATTAGGGGGAAATTAGGGGTGAGAGGCTGTTCTGTTCCATCTCTGAGCACCTCAGTTCTCTGCTGTGTCTGAAGGACTGTTCTGTCCACGTATCGCCCACGTGGCTCTGCAAACTGTACATGTGTTTTTTCCCCCTTTTCGAGGATGCCCCGGGAGTACAATGAAGATGAAGATCCAGCTGCTCGCAGGAGGAAGAAGAAAAGGTAAGTGGGGAAAGAGATGCAGCAGGACTTGTCATTGTACATCATGTCCTGCCCATGGAAGCAGTTCTGATCTCTTGGGCTCCTAAAGAGGGCCTTGAGTGGGTTATTTAAGAGCTTTGGAGAAGAGCTCAGGCTGAGAAACTGTCACTTCTTGTGAGAACAGCTGTGGGAGGACAGCAGTAGGATGGGGCTGAAGCTTCACGTCCAGAAGAAGCAGGGGAGGCCCTGTGGGTGTCTGGGAGAGCAGGGCAGTGGTGGAACATTGCACTGATCACTGTGTGCTTTGGGGCACATCTGCACAGCAGGACTGCACTGGCCCCTTCCCTTTGGAAAGGAGGACAGAGTTCCTCCTTAGTTGGTCTCAGTACAGCAGTTTCTCTCAGGTCTGTTGTGTCCTATGGTGCTCTAGTGTGTTTTTGGGGAAGGCATTGGGAGCAGAATGGGTGTGTGTGAGGCCTCAGGGGCTGTTGCCTGACCTCAGAAACACGAGCAGGTCACTTTAACCCTGAGCTGTTTCCCACATCCAGTTACTACGCGAAGCTGCGGCAGCAGGAGATCGAGCGCGAGAGGGAACTGGCCGAGAAGTACCGGGATCGAGCCAAGGAGAGGAGAGATGGAGTGAACAAGGACTACGAGGAGACAGAGCTGATCAGCACCACTGCCAACTACAGGGCTGTGGGACCCACGGCCGAGGCGTAAGTGGGCTGTGCTGGGGCCTCTGCTCGCCAGGCTGATCCAGGGGGCTGGCCCTTACCTGGCTCCGTTCTCATTGCACAGGGATAAATCTGCTGCGGAGAAGAGGAGACAGTTGATCCAGGAGTCCAAGTTCTTGGGTGGTGATATGGAGCACACTCACTTGGTGAAGGGTCTCGACTTCGCGCTGTTGCAGAAGGTGAGTGCAGATGTCACCGTGCTGCTCTTGCCCTGTCCCCTCCCCCCACACACAGGGTGGCTGTTACTACCTGGTCTTGGCAGCGAGGATTTCCCTTCCTGGGAAAGGTTGCTGCAGGGCTGGGGATCTGATGGGGCTCAGATGGGCAGTAATGGCATGGGTTGGGCTGTAATTGTGGATTTACTCTGCATCCAGGTACGGGCTGAGATTGCCAGCAAGGAGAAGGAAGAGGAGGAAATGATGGAGAAGCCCCAGAAGGAAACTAAGTGAGTTAATTGAGTGTTTTGCATTCCTGAGTGCAGCTGCTTGCCAGAGAGGAGGATGCAGAGGAGCCATTCACTTGGGTCTAATACTTCTGGTTTCTGTTTCTGTTTAGGAAAGATGAAGATCCTGAGAACAAAATTGAGTTTAAGACCCGTCTGGGTAAGACTGTGTGGATGTGGCTGTTCCCCACTTTGTCTATGCTGTGAATGTGGGAGAAATCTGGAGGGTGAATGGGGGAATGAAAACCATCGAAGGGGAAGAGTCCTGAATTTGAGGACTGGAGAAAGTGTCCCGAGGAGTCCTAGGTTCTTAGGAGGCCATTCTCGTGTCGCTGATAAACTAAACACGCTTCGCTTTGGGCTTGTCCTCTGCTTTCCCACACTTTTCCTTCTGTCCAGGCCGCAACATTTACCGCATCCTGTTCAAGAACAAGACCTACGAGAGGAACGAGCTGTTCCTGCCAGGCAGGATGGCCTATGTGGTGGATCTGGATGATGAATATGCCGACACCGATATCCCCACCACGCTGATCCGCAGCAAGGCTGACTGCCCCACCATGGAGGTACCCAGCTGGCCTCCAGCCTGCTTCACCTCACTGCTCTGAATTGGCCAGAGCAGGTTTTTCTGGGAGGGTTGCTGTCAAGGGGAGCAGGATGCTTCCTCGTGGATTTCCCTTTCAGGCACAGACCACGCTGACCACCAACGACATCGTCATCAGCAAGCTCACACAGATCCTCTCCTATCTCAGGCAAGGCACCCGCAACAAGAAGCTCAAGAAGAAAGACAAAGGTAGGAGGTGAAAGGAGCCAAGCAATAGGATTTTAGTGCTTGGAGCATATTCCAGGGGAATGGGATGTGTTCTGATTGGTATTCCCCTGTGCCATGAGACAGTGGGCTTGGAGAACAGTGATTTCCTGAGCGCTGTGTCCTGAAGGCAGGAGCACATGGGACAGGCTGCTGAGAAATTAGAGCTGTATGGGTACCTTGTGGTGCTCTGCTCTTCCTGAGGAAGGCCCAGTTCCTTGGGGAAATGCGCCTCTTGGGGAGGAACACAATGGCTTCCTGTGGGGGCAGGATATGATGTGACATCCTCCAGGCTTGCCACTCGTGCAGCATGGAACCCAGACAGGGACAGGGGAGCAGCACAGGGGGCAGAGTGGATGACGTGGCTCTCACTGCTATTGTGTCCTTGCAGGGAAGCTGGATGAGAAGAAGCCTCCTGAAGCTGATATGAAGTAAGTGCCTCATTGCCCTCAGTACACAGCTCTGTCCCTTAGGGATTGGCTTTTTGGCCCACTGCATTTAGAGAGGGCTGAGTTTGGAACTGCTGGACCTGTGGTTTGTAGGACAAAGCTGGAGGCAAGCTCTGGTTTGGATTTCAGGTTAGAGGCAGGTGAGGGCTCACTGGACTACTCAACTCAGGTCCTGCAGCAGAAGGGAGCAGAAGTGCAGTGATACCTCTGGCAGACGTGGAAACCACTTCCATATCCGGTGTCCTTAGTTCTCGGTGCTGGTCCTGTGTGCTCCAGGTCACAAGGAGGTGGTTGTGGCCGCTCTTCGTGGAGCACATGTAACTCCAGGCTCTTTTCCACTTGTAGCATCTTTGAAGACATTGGGGATTATGTGCCCTCCACTGCCAAGATGCCAAGGGACAAGGAACGGGAGAGGTACCGGGAGAGAGAGCGGGACCGGGACCGGGAGCGAGACCGGGAGCGAGAACGTGACAGGGACCGGGAGCGTGAGAGGGACAGGGAGCGGGACCGGGAGCGGGAGGAGGAGAAGAAGAGGCACAGCTACTTTGAGAAGCCCAAGGCTGATGATGAGGTGAGTCTGTGCTCATGAAGGACTGTCCCACCTGAGCTCTGCCCTTTGTGGGGTTGGGGGGCTTTGGGTATCTCTGGCTGTGCCCCTACACGTGCCAGTGCCAGCTCTTGCTGAGCCCTGCCTGTCCCCAGTGCTTGCTGGGTGCTTGTCCTGTCCCTCAGCAAGTGAGGCAGCACTAGCACCAGCCTGTTGGGTTTGTGGTTCAGCTCTGTGTGATTGACAATGTCTCTCCCTTTTCTTTGCAGCCCGCAGACATCGACAAAGGTGAGTCAAGTGGTGTGGGTACCTGAGAAGGGTAGGACAAGAGGGAATGGCTTTAAGCTAAAAGAGGAGAGATGTAGATTTGATATTAGGAAGAAATTCTTCCCTGTGAGGGTGGTGAGGCTCTGGCAGAGACTGCCCAGAGAAATTGTGGCTGCCCCATCCCTGGAAGTGCTCAAGACCAGGCTGGACAAGGGCTTGGAGAAACCTGGGATGTGGACGGTGTCCCTGCCTATGGCAGGGAGTTGGCACAAGACGGGCCAGGAAAGATCCCTTCCAGCACAAACCGTTGTAAGATTCCAGGTCTCCTGGGATCAGCTGATCCCATCAGTGCCAAACTGGTTTGCTCCTCCTCTCATACATCACATGCAGCTTATCCTGCCTGTTACTGTGTCCCAAAGGGACTCTGCCCAACCCCAGTGTTCTGCAGTGAGTTGTTCTTCCCCCCGAATTTAACCTGCTGCTTTCTCTGCCACAGGACCCGGCTCAGCCAAGGAACTCATCAAGTCCATCAATGAGAAGTTTGCTGGAGCTGCTGGCTGGGAGGGAACAGAGGCATATCCTTTACTGTCTGTGCCAGCCTGGCTGGCTGTGGGGCTGGGCTGCCCTTGAAAGCACAAGCACATCTGGTGGGCTGTCCTCCCTCACCTGGTAGCAGGGAAATGCTGCCCAAGCCTTGCTTCTCCCACACCAAACAGAAGCTTGGCTTTGGTTTCGTTGTGTTTGGGGCAGGAGGGGTTTTTTTCCAGCTGACTGTGCCCAGCCTCCAGCTGTAAGGCTCAGCTCATGTGGTGCTTTCCTTAACTGCTGCTACTTTGAAGAAGCCAGAAGACAAGAAGCAACTGGGAGACTTCTTTGGCATGTCCAACAGCTATGCCGAGTGCTACCCTGCCACGTAAGGAGCATTGGAAGCTGTGGGATGGGAGCAGGGTGTGCCGGGGGGCTGCTGATCTCTGGCAGCAAGAACTTGAACATCAGCACCACTGCTTGTTGGGGGAGCAGGCCTGGCCTTGTCTGTGGGAATAGCTGACTGGTAAAACCATCCCAAGCCCTTGGTTCAGGCTCTTAGCTGCTCTCTGCTGTAAATGGCTGCCTGGAGCGTGCTGCCTCTCAGAGCCAGGGGGAGGCTGAGATGGCTGGAAATGTGCTGCATTCCCTGTTAATCCATGTGGTTGTGAAGCTCTGGCCTCTCTCAGTGAAAGAGGAACATCTTTCAGCCTGCAGAGTGATCCTGGAAGCTTTTCCAACCTTGTATGCCCTGTGGTACAGGTCACCTGCAGGGCTTGCAGCTGGGGCCACTTCCGTCTGGTCTGGGAACTGAGTGTGTTTGGTCTGAGGCCATGAGACCTCCCACCAGCTCCTGATCCATCTCATGGACCCACTCTGAACCTTTTCCTTGTTTTTTTCTCCCCAGAATGGATGATATGGCTGTGGACAGTGATGAGGAGGTGGACTACAGCAAAATGGATCAGGTATGTTGGCACCAGCCTTAAGGAGCAGCCAGCAAAGTAGGCACCAGTGTCAGCTGAGAGGATCCCATGAGAAGCAGCACTGGAGCTGGGTGCTGAGTGAGCTTTGGGGTTTGCTGATCTGTTCCCTGTTGTGTCAGGGAGCAAACAGGTTCCACTGGCACTTGACCCAGAGGTGTTGACAGGCATGCTATACTCTGTTCTGACTTCCTTTTCCACAAAATCTGTCTGGAACTTCTTGGGGAGGGGATCTGAAGCCAAGGCCATTGATCTTGGGCTGGTGGGGGGGTGAAGCCTTGTGGCTGGGTGTGCAGGGCTGTGTGAGAAGCCCTCCCAGCAGCTACTGAGGAGCTGCTCTGAGTCGTTCTCTCCCTGCAGGGTAACAAGAAGGGGCCTCTGGGCCGCTGGGACTTTGACACACAGGAGGAGTACAGCGAGTACATGAACAACAAAGAGGCTCTGCCCAAGTGAGTGCGGCCCTTGGGAAGGGTCGAGTGAGGGTTCTGGGTGGGATGGCCATGCTGGCCAAGCCTGGGTGCTGGGGCAGCTTAAAGCAAGCTGGGGGCTCCCTTGTGAGAACCTGAGGAGGAGCTGTGGGTCCTGGGCCTGGTGGTTTGTTTTTGCTCTCAGTGTCACTCCTGAGGGCTCCAGCCCAGGTGCTGCTTTTGGGGGCTCAGGCCAGCTCTGGAGTGTGCACATGGCTGGGGAGACGTGTCCCTTCCTCTGGCAGGCTGTGCATCCCCTGGGAGTGCTGAGCCATGTCTTGCTCTTCTCCAGGGCAGCCTTCCAATACGGCATCAAGATGTCTGAGGGACGCAAGACGCGCCGCTTCAAGGAGACGAACGACAAGGCGGAGCTGGACCGGCAGTGGAAGAAGATCAGCGCGGTGAGCGCCCGAGCTGCGCTGGGGCTGCTGCGCCAGGGGCTGCTGGCATGGCCCAGGACAGCTCCCACCCAGTCCTGTCCTCGCTGTCCCAGCCGTGGCCAGTGTGTGTGTGTGAGCACCAGGCCTGGCTCTCTGCCAGCTGCACTTGCTCCTTGCAAGAACATCAGCCGAATACTTGGGGCTTCAGTATTGCAGAGGCGTCTGGAGCTCTATTTGGAACTGTTGTCCTGGGAGCAGCCCCAGTTAGAGGCTTTTTGCTCTGGGTTGTGCAACAGCTGAAAGTGCCCAAAACTTAGTTTGGAGCCATCCAAAGGGGATCGGAGGGGACAGGACACGTTTAGTGGCTCCCTGTTTGCCAACTGGCAGTTGTCCTGCTAAGGGTGAGCAGTAGGGGATGGGCTGGGGAAGATGAGAACCAGTGGTCTGTGGTGGCCAGAAAGGAGCAAAGGGGGAACAGGTTAAGCTTCTCCAGCTGTAGCTCACCTCAGCTCGCTCTGGCCTGGCTGCAGCTCTCCCCAGGTGTACCTGGCACCCTCCAGCCCCTCTGCTGGTTGTGAGCAGCCAGATTCCCTGAGGGTAACAGGATTTTGTGCTTTTTCTGCAGATCATCGAGAAGAGGAAGAAGTTGGAGGCTGATGGGTAAGTACAGCAGTCTCTGCTTGAGGCTCAGCTGCAGGGGCTATGTTAGGGCCCCCCCACACCTTTTGTGGTGTGAAGGTGTGGATGTCAGTGCTGAGCTCTGGATGGGGAGGGAGGTGGAGCTGCCTGCCCAGCATCCTCACCACTCTCCTGCCCTTCTCTCTCTTCCAGGGTTGAAGTGAAACGTCCCAAGTACTGATTTCTCCCATGTTCCTCCCTCTCCTGGAAGCCTGGCCTGCTGGGAGCTGCTTTCCTGGAGCATGCTCGTGTGGCCTCCTTGCCCCACACACCATCCACTCTGCTCAGGGCTGGGGGCTCATCCCTCACTCTGTCCTTTGCTGTAGAGCCTGTGCTGTGTAAATGTAGCCTTAATAAAACCACATTAAATTTGTGTGTGGACATCTGTTTGTGCAGATAAAAGGTGTTTGGGCACATTTTGGCCTCCTTTGGAGCAGCAGGGATGCTAGGACTCTTCTACTCACCAGGCATCAGGCATGCTTGGGGCTGACAGGGCAAACTGTGGCTCAGTGCATTTATTGTGGAAGCCTTTTGGGCTGGGGGCAGCATGCCTGGATAAAATTAACAAATCTGGGCCAATAATCCCAGCTGTACTTTCTGTGCCTCAGGGCAGGGGGAGCGCTAGGGTACAGCAAGTGCAGTGACCTCTCTGAAGCAGAGGGTGTGCAAGCTGCTCTAAGTGCTGGCACAGGACTCTAGTGTGTGTGATGGGGCCAGCACCAGGCAACGCTTGTTCCCTCAGGGCAAGGCCAGCAGGGAGCTGGGCTGGCCTCTCGGCGGGGGTACTGCTGGTGGTCCCTGGCTGGGCTGGGGTCTCCAGGGGAGCCCTGCAGGCCCCATACCCTGCAAGGGCCCGAAGTGCCACGTGGTCCCTGGCCGCCCCCTCCCCTGGGAGCAGAGAGAGGAGATGACGGTGTGAATTAAAGAGCCCGTGCTGCGAATTTAAGGAATCTGTGCAGCTCCCAGTGATGAAGCGCTAAAGAACAGGAAAACATGAGGCGGGTGGGGAGCGACCTGGTGGAAAGTGGCCACGGGCCTCCGCAGGCTGGAACCCCGAGGCGGAGCCACCCCGAGGCGGAGCCACCCCGAGGCGGAGCCACCCCGAGGCGGAGCCACCCCGAGGCGGAGCCACCCCGTGCCGGTCCTGCACGCTGGAAAGGCGCGGGTGGGCGGTGCCCTGTGACCAGGGGGCGAGGCTTATGCAGATGAAAGGCGTGGCCATGCAANACCCCGAGGCGGAGCCACCCCGAGGCGGAGCCACCCCGAGGCGGAGCCACCCCGAGGCGGAGCCACCCCGAGGCGGAGCCACCCCGAGGCGGAGCCACCCCGAGGCGGAGCCACCCCGAGGCGGAGCCACCCCGTGCCGGTCCTGCACGCTGGAAAGGCGCGGGTGGGCGGTGCCCTGTGACCAGGGGGCGAGGCTTATGCAGATGAAAGGCGTGGCCATGCAAATCAGCAGTGCGCCATGGCGGCCGCCATGGAGGAGGTGAGCACGCGTGGGGCTGCGGGAGCCCGGAGCCCCCGGGCCCGGTCCCACGGCCCCGCTCTCCTCAGGAGCTCCGCGAGTCCCCGGAGCCGGCGGCGCGGGAGCCGCGAGTGCGGGACACCCCCGAGGACATTTGTCTGGAGGCCACGGCCAACGCCATCGCGCTGCACCCGGAGCGGCCGCTGCTGGCCGCGGGGGACGTGGACGGCGACGTGTACCTGTGAGTGGGCCGGGGCTGGGGAGGGGGTCCCGGCTATGGGACCCGCCGGGCACCGGCGGCGGGGCTCCCGGCGAGCGCTCCCGGTGCTGGCAGGTACTCGTACTCCTGCACCGAGGGGGAGAACCGGCAGCTCTGGTCCTCGGGACATCACCTCAAGTCGTGCCGGGACGTGGCGTTCTCCCAGGACGGGCAGAGTGAGTGCGCTCAGGTGGGGTGGCACCGGGGTACGCCGGGGCGGGGCACTAACGCGGCTCTCCAGAGCTTTTCACTGTGTCCAAGGATAAGTCCATCCACATTCTGACAGCGGAGGAGGGACGGCTGGAAACGCGCTTCCCCAAGGCGCACGAGTAAGTCCATACAGGCGGCTCATTCTGGGCAGAGCGGCTGGGGCATTGTACCCTTCCCTCCCGCGGCAGGGCCACACAGCCCTGGGCCGGGCAGGGAGAGCCCCGAGCGTTGCTCCGGGAGCCGTGACCGTGGGGCCGGGGTCGCTGCAGATCGGCCCTCAACTGCGTGCTGCCCATCGACAACCACATCTTTGCCACGGGTGACGACGGCGGGGCAGTGAAGGTGTGGGACCTGCGCAGGGGCAGTGCCATCCTGGAGGCACGGCAGCAGGAGGAATACATCAGTGCCATGACCGTGGATGGCAATGGGAAGATCCTATTGACAGCCAGGTACCGGAGGGGTTTCATGGGGGTCGGGCTCCCCAAATCCATTCATGGCTGGAGTGCCCTGTCCACGTCCCGTGCTCACAACGTGTTCCTTCCACCTTCCCACAGTGGTGACGGCACCCTGGGCGTCTTCAACGTGAAGAGACGGCGCTTTGAGCTGCTCTCGGAGCCGCAGAATGGGGACCTGACGTCTGTGGTGCTGATGAAGGTTGGCACTGCTCCCCAGCATGGAGCAGCATCCCATAGCCCTCCATCCTCGCTCTTTTTTGTTCTGCCTCTGCCTCACTGCCCTCGCTCGTGCCTAGAGGGGCAGGAAGGTGGCGTGTGGCTCCAGCGAAGGCACCATCTACCTCTTCAACTGGGACGGCTTCGGGGCCGCCAGCGACCGCTTTGCGCTCAGGGCAGAGACCATTGACTGCATGGTGCCCATCACGGACAGCATCGTGTGCGTGGGGTCCCTGGACGGAGTCATCAGGTCAGGGGGGTGCGGTGGGGAGGGAGGGGGAGCTGTGGGATGGGCTGAGGGGGAATGGAGGGGGATGGAGGGAATGGGTCAGGAGGGATTGTGG
>WAAG01026722.1:0-18224 GCA_013390105.1 Tichodroma muraria | reverse complement strand
GCGGGGGAGAGAAAGATTGGGAAGACCTGACTGGGATCCATGATGGATGGGGAGTGGCTCTGAGATGGGGGGGGACATGGCTGGGGCCCTCTGGGCAGCGACTGGGAGCAGGAGTTACCACTGAGGGTCCCTGGTGTGGGCAGTGCAGGGATGGGGGTACATGGCTGAGGGCCCCTGGTGGAGGGGTCACCATTGAACATCCCTGGTGAATTAGAGGGCTCTGAGAAAGGGGAAACATGGCTGGGGGTCCCTGGTGGATGAAGGGGGTGCTGAGATATGGGGGGCAGGGCTGGGGGTCTCCAGTGCAGGATGCAGTGCTGGGAGGGGGTAATGCTGGGGTTCGCTGGTGTATTTGGGGGTCCCGGGATGGGGGGAGGCAGGGCATTTCTCAGGAGGGGTCAGGGGGTGCCATGAGGTCCTGGAGTGCCTGGCCAGGGCAGACAAGTTCATTGCTTTGCTGCCCTGCTGTCCCAGCAGGTCAATTACCTTTTGTTAACTAATTAAGACTTCAGCTCTGTTAGAAATAAATCCAGTGCCTTTCATTTCCCAGCGCCTTGTGCTGATGGTTTGGCTCATCCTCATGAGGCAAGGACTCTTGGCGTGCCTCAGGAGGGACAGACAGACTCCCAGGGAGTGCAAGAACTTCAGGAGTGCACCAAAAGGCTCCTGGAGGATCCTGGGGATCTCCAAATAGAAGAGGGATGGGACTTGAGTGCTGCCAAAGGGACTTGGTGGGTCCAGATGTGCATCACAGTATGCCGTGATTGGGGAGGGAGAGAGGGCCAGGGATCCCTCCCGGGGTGGGTCCTTCCTTGGGGATGAGTAGAGTGGGCAGCAGCTGCAGGGCCGGGAGCAGCGTCAGAGATGGCCGGATACTGCAGCCAAGGCCGCCAGAGGATTCCCAGCACTGCCTGGGACCCCTTGGACCACCAACTGCAGCCCCCAGGTGCTGCTGGCCCAGGGGTTCATGCTGTACCTGCTGGGGTGGGACGGGACATGGCCAGAGGCATTCCTGGAGCCGGAGCTGGGCCATCTGTGAACCCAAGAGACACCTGGAGTCCCTGAAGAGCATAAAGGGGGGGTCTTGGTTTGAAAGGCAGGTGTCTGCTAAGGAAGGCAGGAGCCTCCCTTGGAATGGTTATTGCTTCTTAGCAACAAAAATGGGGGAAAATTCCCTAAGACAGAGAAAAACAAAAGGTAAAACCCTAGCCTCCAACAAGGTGCTACCAGATGTCCCAGAGGTCCGCCAAAAGACACTGGGGAGGACATCATGAGGCACTCGGAGGAGACTGAGTGGTGTCAAGAGCTGGTTAGAAAGACCCCAGTGAGTAGAAGGCAACAAAAATTAAGGTGCCAGGGAATGCTGCTTCCCACACAATGGGTCCACTAGGCTCAGAAGGCTCTAAATTCCACCCTGTCCCTTCCCCTGCCTTTCCTGGTGTGTAGAGAGAGCACTGAGATGGCACTGGACAGGCAGGGAGCTGAGGATGCAGGAGGAAAAGATGGCCCAGCTGGTGCTTTCCAGAACTCTTTAATCCCAAAAGCACAACACGTGGCCACACCTCCCCCACTCCCGACATTCATGGACAGCTGACAACCTCACAGCTGCTTCCTCACTATACAGGCACAGTTACAGGCACTCCTCTCCCCACACAGCAGCTCCACCAGCCCACAGAACATCTGTGGCCACTGGGACACTCCCCGTGTGTGGCCTTGTCCTCCCCTGAGGCTGTTCCTCAGGAACCAGGCATGCCAGTGGAGGAATTCCCTCCATCACACTGGCATCCAGTGCTGGCAGCCCCTCCCAGAGCTGCTGCTTCTCCAGGAGCTGCCCCTCCACCACAACACAAACCAGCTTAACAGATGCCAAACTTGGCAAGAAAACCACAACCCAAAACTAGAACCAACTCAAGGGCTGCCCGGGGACAGGGCAGCTGCCATGGAGCAGGACAGCAGCCCTTATCCTCCAGAGCCAGCTCTCAAAACTGATGCAAACAACCTGAAGGAAAGCTGGAACAGGGCTGGGGGCCCAGCAGGGCTCAGGCTCAATCATGGCTCCGGCAGAGCGGCTGCCTACGTCAGCTGGCACCCTGCAGTGGAGAGGGAAGCGTCAGGCTCTGCCCTCAGCCCCAAACCCCCTCTTGCATCCTGTGCTTCCAAACAGAAATCCCACCCGCAGCTCAGAGGTGACAATGTTTCAGCCCTGCCGGCCAGCCTGGGTCCCTCCCTGCCCCAGAAGGGCCACAGCTTCACGCTCCCAGGAGACACTTTGAGACTTTGGGAAAGGCAGGGAGTTGGCTGTGCAAGGACTCACCAAGGACTCACCTAACACCTGAAGGGTGTGCAGGGCTGCTGCCACCTTGGCCTTCTCCTGCTTGCTCTGGCCCTGCCTGTCTGGCGAGACCCACATGAAGCCATTAATGGGCACGTGGTATCCTGGGATCACCACCTGGTACCAGAACTGCTGCCACCCACTGGGGTTCACCTGGACACACTTGGTGATGAACAGGGGTGTCCTCAGGTGATGCTTCTGGCACAGCACGTTCAGGTGCTCCAGCACGTTCTGCAGCGACGGATGTGGGGCCAGTGGCCTGGGCACTGCCAGGCTCTCGCCTCCCTGCACCCAGCTGGGTGGTGGCTCCTCCTCACAGAGCTGCAGCTTCTTCTTCAGTTGGGGGTCCAGCCAGTCCACCCTCATCCCTGTTTCCCCGAGCCTCAGGTTCCCTAGGAGACAGGAGATGCTCACTTACCCTCCAGTACCGTCCCATCCCATCCCATCCCATCCCATCCCATCCCATCCCATCCCATCCCATCCCATCCGTCACAGTGATCTCTAGGATTTTATAGGCAGCTTGAATTTAGGACCAAGGCGAACAGACACCAAAGCCAAATGCTCCTCAGCTGGGGCAGAAATGGGTACAAACCATTTGGAGGTCCCAGTTGGATGTCTGGGAAGTTTGTCCCCATCAGGGCATTGCAATCATGGGATGGGGCTCAGAGGGGACTGAGCAGCTCCATCAGGAGTGTTTAAGGGACACTGAGGGGTTGGGCAGCTCCACTGGAAAGGTTTAACAGCTTGGTTAATGGATGCCCTGAACTGGTACTGGTGATGCTGCTGCTCTGAGCAGGCAGCTTCCTGCCTGGAGACCTCCAGCAGCCCCGTCATCCCACTGCCAGAGATCAGCTGCACCATGGGCAGCTGGCATCCCGCAGGACACAGGGAGAGAGAGCAAGGGCTGTGTCTCAATGCTGAAGTCACCTTGCAGCCAAGCCTGGAGGTAGGAGACACCAGGAAGACCAGCCCAAGCAGCATCCCTCAGGACCACTCACCTTCCACCAGGGCTTTCTTGGCCAGGGCAGCAGCCTTGTGCGACCTGTACTTCAGCACAGCGAGCTTGGCCTGTCTCTGGCCGGGGCTGGCGTGCAGGGTGATGCTGTGGATCCCCTCGGTGACCATCTGCAGCCTGGCCTCCAGCTCCTGCGGGCTCACCGAGGCGGCCAGGCCGTTCACAACGAGCTCGCGCTTCTGCGTGCTCCGGCACACCACGATGGCACAGCCCTGGCGCAGCTGGAAGCGGTGCAGGGTGGCGATGGCTCTCAGGGCGTCCTGCCGGGAGGCGTACCTGGCGTAGGCGAAGCCGCGGTTGAGCCCGCTGAAGGTCATCATGAGGCGGAACTCGTAGAGCTTCCCCACGCTCTCGAACAGCGGGATCAGGATGTTCTCGTAGATGTCCTGCGGCAGCCTGGCAATGTAGACCTCGGTGCCGGCCGGCGGCGGGCCGCCCACCCAGCCTGCGGGGACACGGTGGCCGCGGTGAGCCCGCCGCGCTCCCGGGGCCCCACGGCCGAGCCGCTCTCCTGACATACCTGGGGGGGGCCCTCCGTAGCACCTCTGCCCGTTGATTTGCACCAGCTCGATGCCGGTCTCCTTCTCCCAGGCGAGCAGGGCCATCTTACCGGCCTCGTTGATTCTGTTGATCCACATCTGAAGGAGGAGATGACGGTGGTGATTGTGTGAGCAAAGAGCTTTCAGCCTCCCAGCTGGGAGCATCCCATCCCCATGAGGGAACGGCAAGATCCACCGCTCGCCAGCATGCGGAGGGGCAAGTGAACCCCCTGCTCTCAGGAAACCTGAGGAGCCTCCCAACACTCATCCCTAGGACTGTCCAAGCCTGCTCCATATGACACAAAGTCCGGCAACTTTGTTAGAGCCCAAAGTCAACAAGCTTCCTATGGCCCTGCAAGGGCTTGGAAAGCCAGAACACAGGGAGCAGCTGCAAGAGGGAGCTGGAACACAGCACCAAGGCGACCCATTGCATCACGACAGCTTTAAAGTGAGAAACAGTGGGTTACACTGAATATTGGAAAGAAAATCATCCCTGTGAAGGTGGTGAGGCACTGGCAGAAGTTGCCCAGAGAAGCTATGGCTGCCCCAACCCTGCAAGTCTTCAAGGCCAGGTTGGATGGGGCTTGGAGCAACCTGGGATGGTGGAAGGTTGCCTGTCAATACGGAAAAATAATATTAAAGAGAAACAAGAACAGACAACTGAACTGGAAAGCAGGAAAGCAGCTGAGTTATTACTGTCCTTGAAAATAGAACAGCTGCAGAGACAGTTAGAGGAGGACAGAAAGAAAAAAGTTGGAGGAAAAAGTTTAGCTAATGCTTTTGCGGGCTCCAACTGCTCCAGACCTTGTGCAGATTAGAAAATTAACTGTATCTCCTGAAGATTGACCAAATCCTTGGCCTTGTTAAAAAATGAGAAATTAGAAAAGACACAGCCATTAATGAACAATTGGCCAGGAGTGTTACTGAAATTTTAGAACACAGTGAAATCCCCACCTGTGCAACACTAATTCCATGCATTTTTGGTATCACCACGAAATTCACTCCATCCCATGTCTCACTAATATGAGCATGTCACTTAAATGTAACTTGCTTCAAACTGTCCCTGACCAACCATTTAGTTCGACCACCGAATTTCAGGAGACAGAACAGAGATGTTCTGAATGGGAAAAGGGACTTTTATCTCTAGCCGGAGCAGTGAAATGAACTCACATTTTCCATCTAAGTAGGTACAATGGGCCAAAAAGGCAGAATTCAATAGGTTTTCCACACCCCATATCAATAGAGTCAAATGGAGGCACAGAATGGGCTAATGGCCTATTGAAAAAGAGCCCAAAGCCACACAGGACTGATGGGGATACTCAGGGTACTTTACAGGAACTAAATAATCGCTGTGGCCTGCCCGGAATGAGCTGCTCCACCTTCCATTCAAGGGGACATCTGACAGCTTTACAATCAGGACAACCTGTTACTGTAAAAGTAACACAAATTAAAACTGCCTGTGACTGACTAAACCTAGTGGCATACTTACTTGGGAAACTACGGATAGCAGTACAAAACACACGGTGGCTTTTTCCGNAATATTAAAGAGAAACAAGAACAGACAACTGAACTGGAAAGCAGGAAAGCAGCTGAGTTATTACTGTCCTTGAAAATAGAACAGCTGCAGAGACAGTTAGAGGAGGACAGAAAGAAAAAAGTTGGAGGAAAAAGTTTAGCTAATGCTTTTGCGGGCTCCAACTGCTCCAGACCTTGTGCAGATTAGAAAATTAACTGTATCTCCTGAAGATTGACCAAATCCTTGGCCTTGTTAAAAAATGAGAAATTAGAAAAGACACAGCCATTAATGAACAATTGGCCAGGAGTGTTACTGAAATTTTAGAACACAGTGAAATCCCCACCTGTGCAACACTAATTCCATGCATTTTTGGTATCACCACGAAATTCACTCCATCCCATGTCTCACTAATATGAGCATGTCACTTAAATGTAACTTGCTTCAAACTGTCCCTGACCAACCATTTAGTTCGACCACCGAATTTCAGGAGACAGAACAGAGATGTTCTGAATGGGAAAAGGGACTTTTATCTCTAGCCGGAGCAGTGAAATGAACTCACATTTTCCATCTAAGTAGGTACAATGGGCCAAAAAGGCAGAATTCAATAGGTTTTCCACACCCCATATCAATAGAGTCAAATGGAGGCACAGAATGGGCTAATGGCCTATTGAAAAAGAGCCCAAAGCCACACAGGACTGATGGGGATACTCAGGGTACTTTACAGGAACTAAATAATCGCTGTGGCCTGCCCGGAATGAGCTGCTCCACCTTCCATTCAAGGGGACATCTGACAGCTTTACAATCAGGACAACCTGTTACTGTAAAAGTAACACAAATTAAAACTGCCTGTGACTGACTAAACCTAGTGGCATACTTACTTGGGAAACTACGGATAGCAGTACAAAACACACGGTGGCTTTTCCCGGTTTTTAATGGGATAATAACCTGTGCGGGCAAACCCCGCCGAGACTTGTTAATATCTCTGCAATTAAACCTGCCATTTCTGTCTAGTCCCTGAGCACGGTGCTCGGCAGGGCTGCATGGACGGACCCTGACCCCTCCAAAACCATCAGCGCGAGAGTGAGAGCTATCCTGGGCACAGACTTGGGAGCACTAAGTCCCATGAATGCTGGAGTCCTAGCAAACAAAATAAACAAGTGATTAATACCATCTGAAAGATCCATTACGACCTTCCTTACCAGCATCAGGAAATAGCCAATGGCCCTTTATCAGGGGCATTCCCTTCCCCTTTAACGGGAAAGGATCCAGGTAAAAGATCACCAGCTAATGGTGAATGCCACCAGCTGGTGGCACCTCTTCGCCTCCAAGAGGCTTCATCTTTCATGAAGACTAAAACCAATTTCGGACGAGGGTGGGGGACTCCCACTCGGGAAATACGTGCTCAAAGCGGGATCAAAGACCAGCCCCATGGCTCCCACCATGGGTCCCAGCCCAGGGAACCGGCCCGAGGGATGCCTGGGCTGTGTGGAGAGGCAGGACCCGGCTCTCCTCGCACAGCCCCCGGTGCCAACGGGGGTCCCGCGCACCCCCGGCCCCGGCTGAGCTCGGGAAGCGGCGCGGGGTGCGGCGGCTCCGCGCTGCGGCCGGGACCGGGACCGGGCAGCCCTGCCTGCGCTCCCAGCCGGGGCCCGGGGCTCCGATCCCCGCGGGAAGGGCCTCCCCGAGTGAGCCGTGCCCGCACCGGGGCTCCCCCGCCGCCCCGGCTGTGCCTACCTTCTGGTTCATCGCAGCCATCCGTGTGGTTTGTCTCTCCGTGCCCTTCCCGCCGTTCTCAGGGTCCGTGCCGGCCGGAGAGGAGGAGAAGATCCAGCACCACCCCCCGCACCGCCCGCCCCGTCGGGGGTCTGGCCGTGCTTTGTCTGCCGTGCATTGTTTCTCCTTGTACTCGTCCACTTGTATGCAAGGCAAGGCAAGGCGGCATGGGCAAGGCCAGGAGTTGCTGTAAGAGGTACAGCAGCACCACCAAACCCTCATAACAGAAGCGTCAAGGTTGGAAGACACCTTCAAGACCATCTAGTGCAGTCATCAGTGCAATTAGACCTCAGATAACAGTCCCGGAAAGCTGTGCCGGGTTTGAACCGATTCATACTTGCACAACTGGAAGGCTTCGTGCTGCTTTTTCCAATACTTGCTAACAAAGGCGAATTTTTTTGGAGAGGTCAGAAACAACTACTGAAAGAAATCCTTCAAACCACGTCTGATGCACAGGAGAGTGCATTGGCCTAAATCTCCGCTGCATTACGAAGTGCACCTGTGTGAGAGACTGAGATGTTAATGGTTATTGGCTCAACAGCCGTCCGTTTGTGGAGGCACCCGGGGCTTTGCTGGCGCCGGGTCCAGGCTGAGGATCTGACGTTTTGGCAGCGTGGTGGCGAAACCTGACCTGCAGGAGACAGAGGGGGTGCACACCCACTACCGGAGGCCATGGGGTTTGAGCCAGGTAAGGGAGAAGGCCAGACAGACCATGGTGCTTGTTTTCATGCCGGTGTCCCCCCCTGCCCCTAAGGAAGGGTGACATTCACACGGGAGATTCACCCACTTGGGGCCGAAGGCTTTTATCCCTTCTGATGGGACATAACTGGCTCAACTTTGCTCAAGTGAGAGGTAGGGTCATGACTTAAAAGGGGTCATAAGCCATCAAAGAGCCTTCAGACAGTGTAAAATTCCCCTTCTCAGGGGAGGTACCCGCGAGTTCTGTCAAAACCTAAATGTGTATTTACCCACTGACCCTGCTGTTTCTTGGGCTTTCCCCCACCCCTGGTAGATCAAGATTGTGACCCTCGCTCAGACCACCAGACATCAAAAGTACAACAATGAAGTCTCTTCAATCCAGTTTAGTTACTGGATCCACAGGTAGAGAGATCTTTCTACTCTATCCTTCCCTCTGTCTTCTTTCTTCCACGTTTTGTTATCTGTTATTTCTATGCTTTTATATTGTTGCATTACTATAGACAATAAACAGAATGGCTCCATCTCTGCTTTCCACTGCTCCTAAATCGTTCTAAAATAGACCCTACATATTTTTATTTACAAACACCAGTGATTCAGTGTCATTTCACCTCTGATGCTCCCCAATGGATCTATTAGCCAGAACTCTGGTTACTCCTGCTGTGGCAGCTCAGCACTTCTGGCACAGGAATGCAGCCCCCCTGTTCCAGACCCCAAAGAACAATTCCAACCCCTCCAAAGCATTGTCGCGTGCCAGGCTATACTCACTCATTCCATAAGGCCCCAAAGCAGCACCATAGGATCTTGCAGGTCCAGATAGTGACTACTATCTCACAAAACTTTGGGAAGAGGAAAAAAAAATATTACTATAAACTTTGAAATACAGACTCGCACAAAAAATCATATCAAAGAAATATAAATTGAATACAAAATTATAATGATTAAAAAAAAAAGTTTAAAAGTTTTGGTTTTTCTCCTTAGGAAGGAAGAAATAGCTTATCCAGCCAGTCTGCCTTGAGCTGTCCTTATCTTTCTAAAGTGCTTGCTATACCACCGTCTTGGTAAAAATCCAAGAGCAAGTAGAAAGGGAAGTTAATGATTCATATGCACAAGGAAAAAAAAATTCCTAGTGAGCCAGATTCATAAAGACACTGGGCTACTGAAACAGACTCTGCTCACCCAAGTACCTGCAAATGGAAAATCATTTTAGCTACATTCTCGTTTGTGCAGTGTGGCTATAAAATGTAACTTGGCTTCTTAATATTTTGAGTAGAAAAATGACTGATTTTTTCAAAGAATTAGTAACTCATTCCCACTTCTAGCTAATGTCAGCTTGCTTCTCCGAAATGCATCTCAGCAAAGCGTTGCCACTAGATGGCAAAATGAGACTGAATCGTCTCTCCTACACACTCCCAAATTTTATTCGTTGGAAGGAGATGAAAGAGAAAAACATTAATATATTTCTATCCATTTTAATCCTCTGACATTCGTCTGGAAAACAGTAGTTGCAGGTATTCTGTTATGTGAATGGGAAGGTACGATCGAGGTGAGATCCCACTCTGCTGTTACTTTAATCCACTTCTCAGAGAAGAGCCCTGACAGATCAGGACTGCTCCGAGGGACAGGTACTTTTGACCTGAGCTAGCCCTCTTCATAATGAGCCAGGAGATAAAAAGAATTGTCTTAAGTCTACTCATAGTACAATATAGGTGTACAATTTAAAATATATGCAAAATGCTTCTTTATAAGACAAAAAATGCCTCTTATGGGTACACTATATTTTGAACATAACAATGAAAAGCTGAAAAGCATGGGGTGTTCAATAATTCAGCTCCTTGGAAACTCTAAGCCAGTCATAGAGAGGAACATAAAGATTGAAAACAAAACCAACATTAAAAACAAAACTATACCCAAGATGATGTTGGCTATCAGCAGCTTTTTTTCTCCGAATCACCTGTGTATTTCCTGGTCTGTGAAATTCACTCTTGAAAACTTTCAGGATTGTCAGAATCTTTTCCTGACAAGGTCTGAAATGAGTATATGTTAGTGGAAAACCTGTAGAAGCTTTTTTATTTTCCACAGCACTGCAAAATCACAAGTACTTTTCTTACTGGTCAGCAAGCTGTTGAAATATTTAGAGAATTGGAAATCTATTGGGATTAGAATCCAGTTCTGAGTTTGAGTATGGACAGGAACACTGCAACTGCAACAATGAACCAAAATCCCATGTTGGCAACCATTTTACGGTATAAACTCTGCAAGTTTCTATAGTTCAAGCTACAAAGTAGCTTTGTTTAGATTAGAAAAAACTGCCTGACTGAATAAAAGTAGATCACTTAGAAACAACATCAGAGCCAGTAAGCTGTTTATGGGTGTCAATAGTTCATTTGATTAAAATAGCAAAATGGGTTAAAATAATCATCATATCTTTAGCTGTCAAATAGTTGGATAAACTTGAAACACTGCTGCTTAAGAAACTTAAGTGAAACAAAAATCATAACTTTTATTCCATCATCGTTGCTGAAAGAGAAGGGTTTTGGGTTTTTTAAATAAACCTATACAAAAAAAAAAGAAACCCCACCAAAAAAAACATTCCAGAACCCAAAAGAAGGCAAAGCAAATGGAAAGCCTGTTTTGGAAGCACTGAATGGGAATACCTCAGGCTTCAGCTCCATCCAGGGACAGCAGCTCCCACAGACTCTGGTTTCCAGTCAGGCTGGGAGGTTCCTCAGCACAGCCCAATCCTGCAGTGGTGCAGAGGGGACAGGAGGGCAGGCAGGGATCGGCTGGGAGCCAGAGCAGGAGCTGTTGTGGCAAAAGCGAGCTGGGCTGGTGGAAAAAGCCTTGGGGGTAACTGGAGCCTTGCAGAGTCAAGGTCTTGGCAGCTCCCCCTGGGCAGCAGGCTGGCCTGGAACTGGGGCAGGAAATCTGTGCTCTTTGACAGCACAGGTGGAAAGGGTTAGAGCAGTTAGCCCAGACTAAAGGGTGTGGTTTTAACTTGCTTCATCTTTACCTTAGGCTCCAATGTCTCTGTCAAACTGGTGACCTCAGGTACAAAACTGGTGTGTTCACTGGCAGAGTTCTGTACCTGGAAGACACTGTTAGTACAGAAGGGTCATGCCTAAAACAGAACATCATTTCCAGGTGTCCTTTTGGCCCCTTCTGTGTCACAGTCCAGCTGACCTTGTTTGGCAGCTCCTGAACTGAGCTGCTGAACTGCTCTGAGCAGCCCAAATACTGGAGGAGAGTTCTTCAGTCCTCAGTTCCTCCTTCTCAAGCTTGCAGCAGCTTTTCTTGTTAGCAGAGCCCTTCACAGGTCATGAGAACAACTGACTGCTAATTGTCACAAAGTTTATCTCCTTTTTCCCTTCCCTCATCTCCCACTTCCCTTTCTCAGACTTAGCAAGCATTTTTTTCAGTCTTTCCTCAGTAGACAGCTCTGTTGAGGTCTCCTAAGTGTTCGCTGCATTTGTTTGTGGCATTTCTGGACAAATCAGACACATTATGCCACTTATGACCCAAACAGAGTGGAATAAAACATGTACCTGAGCAAACTGCTCTTGTTAGAATATCTTTAAGTACTTGCCTTGTTTTTTTGCAGGACTTTTGTACACATTTGATTCTCTTTAGTTTCTGAATAGAGTCCAGATGCATGCTACAGTGGCTGTATTTTAGGATTTCAGGCCTTTTGGAATTGCCTAAACTCCATCATGACACCTGCTCAGAGTAATGCAATTCACTGGCAATGGAAAAGATGCTTCTTCAAGCATGCATATTTTTTTTCCATCCAGGAAAATCTTTGCTGAGGGTTAAGTTCCTATCGAGAACATTTTTTTGTGTGTGTGTGTTTTTTTGTTTGCTTTATGTGAAATTGCATTTGAAGCCAGTGTCTCAGACATAGTTTTATTCAAGCCATACATTCCAGAGGAAGGTAGGTTGGTTAGCAATTACCTCAGCTGCTGTTCCCATTAAAGTGTCATATTCAGGGTCCATCCATCCCTGCTCTTGCGCCTGGCAGTCACCAGTGTGGGGCTGGGTGGAGGAAGCATCACAGTTCCATTCCTGCAAACTGCTTTTTCAAATTGGCCTAGGTGTGAATGTCAATATCCTGATACTTTCCCAGGGAGGAGTTTTACACCTGAGCCAGGTGTGTACATTGTGGACACTGCCATGGTAAAAAAAGCATCATCCCACCTCACAGGTCTGCTTCCCTGATCTCCCTTATCTGGCTCTGGACCCAGCTCGTTTCTAAGCAAAGGTCAGTTTGTTGTGCTCATCCTCCTCAGGTGGGTGATGAAAATATCTGAAATTTCATAAAATATCTGAACCCCCTGAGCACCAGGGCTGTTCTTATGATCAGAGGTTTGTCCACCACACATCCAAAACGTCTCCTTCCCTTCGGTCTGACCTCAGCAAAGCACCAAATTAACGCTAACATTTCAGTCTCTCACAGTTATAGGTAGGTAATAGAGCCTGGGAATTGAGCATGTCATGTTAAAAGGGGAACTATAGGCTGTCTGGGGTAAAAATTTCCAAGGTAAAAGGAAGAATCTGCTGTGGTCTTTTAAAAACAAATTTTGGCAGGACAAAAGAAAACCACTCCAAAAAGATCCACTTTGCTTGGGGAGTGAGATTAATATGAAGATGAAATTCTTACAAGGTTTGAACTTTTTTTTTTTTTTGTTTGGCTGTAGGGATATGGACAAGTAACCTGAGTTACTCCAGAAAAATAAACCCCTCTGAAAGTGGTTCAAAGTAAGCCCTTGACTCCACTTAAAAGAGGGACAGAAGACCACCAGAGAGAGGTGAGAGAAAATGGAAAATGTTGCTGCTCTTTGAAGGCAGCAGAATGTCAGCAGTGTGAATTTCCCCCCTGTGTTGCCTAAAATGGTTTGAGTCTCATATTTTCAAACATCAGTCACCAGACCATCACTGCATCAGAAAGAACTTGCCATTGGCAGCTGTTACTGAGGAGACACTTGTGTGAAGGTTGTGTCACTGCAGGCTATAAAATACCTATGAAACACCCAATTCTTTAAAAAGAGGGGAAAAAAGTCTCAATAAAAAGACATGCACCTGGTAATAGCAGTAAAGTCAGTGTTCTCAGCTTTTGAAAATCTAAGAGCTTAAAATCCATCTCATGAGATTGCCAACTGCTGTAGGAGTATATCTGAAAATTCAAATATAGAAAATACAAAGTGGTGTTTCCTCAGCAGGCCTCACTGGGGCACCACATCCGATGATGTGTTTATGATGTTACAAAAGAAGATGTAGAGAAAGACGGAGCTCAAGTTCGAGTGCAAATGGGTTTTGCAAGAAATGCATGAAATCTGTATGTAAGTATGAGGTACTCAGTGCCACAGACAGGATGCAAGCAAATAATAATAGATACATGTGTTAGAATTTCTGTGTTAGCTGCTCTTGAGACTGGAGATGGACTTTAGAGGTAACTGATTTCCTCCTTTCTCAGCATCAGAATAAACGATACTGTAATTCTCCTGTAACACCACCAGCAGAAATTTTGACCAGACTGATTAGCTTCATATTAGTACAAATAAGGAGTAATACAATTGCAATTAAATCTGCTACACTGGATTTGGGATAGAAACCGGATTAGAAGGTAATGAAACACATCTTAGGATAAGCAATTGGAAATTTAACCCAGGCTTCTTGCTGTCTCCCTGCTTGTTTCCCTGTGAAATCCAGGGGGGCTGATGGGATGTCTGAGGTGTAGTTATGTAACCTCCCCTTCACTGCTGACAATGCACCAGCAAAGCAACTTTTCCTTTGGGGATTCTTTGTCATCAGTTCATTTAGTCCTATTTCATCCCCAGACCTAGAGGTGGGGGGTGTGATACTGTCAGGACATGCCTCAGTTGATTCACACAGGTAATTTCAAGCAAGAACCCAGGAAACACAGCTGCAGCGTGTATTTGATAAATGCTACTCTGCTTACAACAGCTGTGACAGCAGTTGAATTTCAGAGAGTTTCAAATACCATGCTGCCATCATTTACCAGAATTTCTCCAGAAAAAAATAAGCTACTCTAAATCAGACTCTGAATTTCAAAAGGAAAACTCTTACTGAGAAGACTTGTAGGTTTGATCTCTAATGCATGCACTTGTATGCAGCACACCTGCAGATTGCAGACACGAGGTTAGGGGGACCTCAGTGACTGGAGACAAGAGGGAAGCATTTCATTTCTCCATAAAAAGAAGAGGAACTTTCCTTCCCAGTACTTCAGAGCTGTGCACCTATTCTTACTAGTCCAGGAAGCTCAGAAATGACCACCTTTTGTGCAGTCTAACAGAGGAGTGAGCCCAAGGATTTGTAGCAGCACGGCTTTGGGAGGAGGTTCCACAACAAGAAAAGGGAGAAAATGGACACGCTGGCTGTTTTTAAAAAACAGACACACTTGGAATTACTCAATGTAATCTCAGCAAAGGGACCTACTGATAGGAGGGTGCCTGAATTGGTTGTGCGGGACAGATGAAAGTCTGTCATATCCCTGTGGTAATAATATGATTTTGTGGATTCTTTTCCAGATAAAAAAATCCTCTTAAGAAGTAGCCAAAAAATGAACTATCGATACAAGGGCAACATAATAATATTTCAACTAAACTTGTAAATTTTTTAGTTTCATTGAGTGATTCTTTATTTGAAGGGATGCTGACTGAAATTCCATCAGTAATTCATTAGTTCCTTATTATGTACAGCTCTGACAATAACCTTTAATTGTACAAAGAAGGATATTTCAGGTACTGAGGTAAATTAAAGAAGTTTCTCTTAAGTGAACATTTTCGTCTTTGGGGGGCTAGACTTGCACAGAAGAGTAACCTATGCAGATAATATGACAATATTTTTATGCATGTATGATGTAATCAAATACATAAATATTTATGTGTACAGTTACAAGCAATTAGGGTCCATAGGCACTCACTTCTATGTAGCAGGCAGAGCATTTTCAACCCTCTGCTGTGCTTCCTTGTTTTCTTATTTATATTCAGAGAAAGGAAGTGGCAAGGCTGACTAGCTGAAACTTTTCTGAGAAGAGACCATTTTGTAGCAGAGGAAGCAGTGTCTCTCTGGAACGAACTCACAACATAATTTAAATTTGACCAGAACAGTTCCTTGACAGAAGCAGCTGGAGGTTGGGTAAGGAATTCCTTGCAGGTGGCCACGTAGAGGGAATCCATGGCTGTGTCATCAGCAGCACGGCTGTGAACACTCCCTGCCTGCCTCGGGGAGAAACCGACCATGGACCTGCGGAGCGTCCCGTACCGCTCCGACGTGCTCACCTGGGACCCAGATGACTTAGCAGAATATTTCAGGATGGTGAGTTTGGCTGTGTTTTGTCTTCGTCTGATGGAGGAGCAAACTGCTGTAACACTGGTTGGGCTAAATTCAGATATTTCATAATGGGCAAAGCTCGCTGCAGAAATAAAAGCAAAAGCGCTGTCAAAGGAGAAGCTGAGCTCAACTGGTCGGTGAAAATGAATCTTGAAAGGGATTTTTAAATTGGGTGTAGGAGAAACTCATGGCTTAGTTAGAGAAAATAAACACGTTACTACAATGCTTGTTGGTGTAACACACATTAACAGCTGCGGAAGGCACTAAAGTGTGAAGATCACAAGTTTTCTGTTTCATCTTCAATGATTTTCAGAAGTGACATTTTTTTCCAAATTGCTCGGTGTAACAAATGAGCCTCTGGATGTCTTTGTTAATCACATCCATGGCTAGACTTGTAAAACTTGGAACACATTGGGATTAATTTTGAAATAATGGGAAGTTTAGTTTTTTCAATGGCTCCTATAACTCTGTGAGAGTCTTATCTGGGGAGCTGAGGCAAGTTTGATAATAGAATGCAGAACTACTTAATAAAGATGAGCAGATCAAACATAGAGTCTGTGTCTACCAAATCTCCAGGGAAGTGAAACTGCCAGCTACTTACAAGCCCCTAATTTTAGGGTGCAAGGGTTAGTGGCACAGGAAAGTGAAACCAAAAACTGGAGATGGAACAGATGAGATCATTATCAACAGGTAACTTCAGACAAGTATGAGAAACATTACAACAATGGTGAAGGGGGAAGCTGAAACCATCATTTCCAAGAAATTAGGAAGGGAAAAATGGCTTTCTGAAAGATCTGGTAATAATATTCTGAACAGTGATTAAAGGATCAGCTGTAAGTTCTGGATAACTGAATGCGCATTTATCTGTAGTGCCTCCCTTCTATCAAGATCAAGATACTCTCCAGAATAGAGATAATGGCATTCCACTCTTGGGGAGCTAAATCAGGGCAAAAGCTGTTTAAATAATCTAAAAAATCTGGGTAAGACAAGAATGTCAGCCCAAGTTAGCCAGCTCTGGGCACCTGTCACAAGTGACCAGATCTTGTCCCCAGATAAACTCAGAGAATGAATGAACAAATGAAGAATTAAATTTTCAAATAATTTCTGATTTTTTTTTTTCTTGTTTGTTTAGAAGAAGCAAAGATGTTCATATTTGGGATATTCCAAGGTTGATTTTTAATAGCTAAACAGCATTTTTTATCAATTACTTCAAGATTGAGATTACGTCTCAGTCACAGTGATGTGTTGCTTCCCTCTGCATTCAGAGGCAACATCACAATAGCACTCACTGTATGAAAGAAATTATTTACAGGTTTAAGTCCTCAGTCTGCACAGAAGTTTTAATCTGTATCCTAAAATATTTACCAGAGTTAGGTCTGTTTCTTCATATGCATAACTGAAGGTGGCTCCTAAAAATGTCCCCTCTGCTGTTCGGTTGTTTCCAGGATCCGTTCTCACGTTCACCAAGTGACAATGGTATGCCGTAAAATGGAAAAATGGGATAGAACTACAAAGGACATAAAGCTCCCTGTGAGAGCTTCTCTGCTTTAGGGGAGCTATCCCAGCAGCACAGGGTCGTTTGTCTGCAGAACTTTCACTGACTAAAGTTTCAGACAGAATAAGAGTCATTCTTTTGTCTCAAAGCCTCCAAAAGCCGCTTTGTCTGCCTGCTCTTTGGGTTCCTTCTGGTATGGACCTGACCAACTTGAAACAGAAAAACACCAGATCAAAAATATAAATTGTGTTCTTACATTATGCTATTACTGTTCAAATAAAAAAAAAAAAAAAAACTTAGGACAACTGTTGGAAATGTTTAAAAGTCATGTCTTGCTTTGTGGTCACCCTGTCCATGTTACATGAGCAACTTCTAAAGAGCATATCCTTGTCCTAAATGCTGCTGGAAAACACAGTAATGTGGAAAAGCTTTACAAATATTATAGATAATTTCCAGGATTAACAAGTGAGATTTCCATCCAGAAGTGAAAGCTTTTTGATCACAACAATGAATTCTGTGACTGGAGCAGTCAGCTTTAGTATTCCTGGATAATAGGGTTTTTGCTGTACTTCTGCAGCTGCTCATCCCAGTCAGTACCACAATAATCCATTTTTTCAAATATTTCTTTGGGCCAGGCAACTGTGAGGTGGTTTGTGTTCCTAAATGGATGAAAACCTTTAAGTTCACTGAAGAATATCTGTCATAAAAATCCATGTTTATGTGACAAAATGAGTCATTTAGGCAGGCTATACCATACAAAAAGGTATCTTGAAAACATCTACTCAAAGCCAGACATATGTTGAAGTGTCTTAATTGATTCTCATAGGTAAGGGTGCAATAATCATCTTCTTCTCATTGACAGCTAAAGTATAAGGACTGCGAGAAAGTCGTCAGGAAGCACAGCATAAATGGGCAAAGGTTTTTGGTAAGTGGAGTTGTAAAATTCTTTCCTGTAAAATTCCAACCAAGTGACGTTTTTGACTCCTCATTTTGCACTGGCAGAAGAAGAGCCACCTTCCAGTGGTTACTGAGGTATAAATATGGGAGGTGAATGCTTTAGCTAAAATCAGCCAGACAACTTGCTTTAAATATGAAATGCTGGGAGCCCAAGCATGTTGTTCAATATTAATATCTTTTAGTATATTTTAAACTGACAGGGAAGTTCTAAACCAATAACCTTGTCTTGAATTAATCTTTTCCATTATAAGAAGTTCTTGTTTTCAAATATTAGCTACAGAAACCCCACATTTATTAATTATCCTCTCATACTAAAGAAGACACGGCCCTGCTCAGAATCAGTGACCTTTCATTGGAATAACTCCTTCATTCTTCTCTAGATAAAATTAGATTTCTTCTGTAGCAATACACAAAATCAATAAAATTTAAGAGCATCAAAACTAGTAAGCAAAGTCGCAGTGGCTTTAAATTAACAATGTTCCAGGCTTGGCTTAATTTTAGAAAAAAATCTGATCACTTCCATGGACATAGCAGCTGTTTCCAGGTCTTAA